>BMAW01013121.1:279369-307957 GCA_019974015.1 Nephila pilipes
TATATATATATATATATATATATATATATATATATACATGAAATAAAGATATCATTAAGAACTATGTGATGATAACATTATAAAAAGAAATACAGTGCAAATTCACTTAGAATTTTCTTGCATATCCTGTAGCAAAAAACTCTGTTCATCTAAGAAGTTGCAAATATTGCATCGCTACATAGTTTGAACTCAGTTACGTATAGGTAAATTATCATAAAATCTAGCACAACGTGTCAAGATAAATATTAATTTGCATGAAAGAAATTTATAAAAAAACACTATATATGAGATTATTTTTAACAACAAGTACAGAATATATTTAAATAATCCTTAAGTCAAATCGACTGATAAATATATAATGAAAATTTGTTTGGAAGTGTTTTAGTAATCTGAAATAAATTTGAAAAAGGAATATTTTTCCAAATACAAAAATATGTTTTCTTGTATATTAATATCATATTTAGTAAAGATAAGAATAGAAAGAAAAAACATTTTCTATACGAAAAGTAAATTGACTTGCTTTCATTTAATGTTCACTTTTTGTATATAATAAATTGACGCCAAACCTTACTAGTTGCTACTTAGTTCTTGAATTTTAAGAAGTAAATATAGGATTTCCTTAAAAAAAGAATAAAAATATTTCTTCTGTAAAAGAATAAAAACAACTGACACAAGTTGGACAAAGTAAAGCATCAATACCAGGAAGTGATAAAACTTTTATATAAAAGCAATAGAGAAGTATACAGGTAGGTTTCGGAATATTATAAAACAAAATCTATGCCTTCTTTATTAAAAATATATATAACATCAATTTTCGAACTCATAGAAGACAATGTGTAAAGAAGACATTTTCTTATAAAACTGTGATTTTAACCAGAATCTATTCTTGGGATATTAATCGTTTAAGTGGGTAGAGGGAATATTAATTGTCATATTCTTCTTATTTTTAGATGCGCATTTTGGAAATTATTAAAAAAATGTATCCTAAGCCTTTTCCATGAGATTTATAACAAACTTGATTATAATTGATTAAAAAAAAGCATTAAAGCTATTCGTCTTTATTTATTTATAAATAATCATGAAGAAAGTCGTAAGTGCTTGATTATATATAACAAAGAATTAAAATTTATCAAATGAATAATTTCTTTTGTATTTAAAAACTTTCTAATGATTTTTGAGCGTATGTAAGAAAACTCAAATTGTAAGAAATATATAACGTTTTTGTAATAATGAATTATAAATGAAAATGGTTTCATTGTGAGTTTAATAACCTTATTTTGCTTCAGCATTGAACTAGGTTTCACATTTTTAAAAAAAATTTTTAAAAAAAATTCTTACCTGTAGCCTTTTTGGAAAAAAATGCTTTACTAAAATGTTAGCTACGTTTTATAATTAATTGCTAGATATTTATGTTTAATTTGAAATTAATAAATTGTAAACCTTATTATAATTTTAATAGTACAAACATTCCTAAATACATATTGTTTCAAAAATGTTATCCCGTGGGGATATGATAAAATAGTCCGACAAGGATGATATTGATAGGTGAAGCTTTATTCACAAATATTTAGGAAAAATAGCACTTGAATAGATTAGAGATACACACAAGAGGAAGCTTGTACAAACTAGCAACAACGATAGTAAATTACTAGTAAATTATACTAACACTTTCAATAACATTCACTTCACCAACTTATTACTCAAACCTTAAAGTCAGTCCCCTGCACTTCACAAACAGAATCAAACAGATTTTTAAATGCAGACTCCGACAGACCGCTTCATCTTAGGATATCAGCAAATTTACAACTGCCCAAGCAGGTGTGACATCTAAGGAAAAATTCCGAAACTTTTCTCCTAACTGAGATATCGGAAAAATTCGAGCCTTTTCAATAGCCTTCATTTTGTCATCAAAGTCACGAAGTTTATCTTCAAAATGGTAGCAAATTTCATTGTCTATGTTAGAGGTCATTGATTAACTTTCCCTGGTTATAATCGAAACCTCCGTTAATGTCTCTTTTCATTTATAAGAGTAATGTTAGAGGCAGGCGTCCTCAAGAAGGTTAACAACATTCTATATGTGACGCTATAAAGTTTTTGTAAGCAAAAACGTTTATTACAAATCTTACAACAATAGTTTTTTATTCTTTAAATCCTAATTATTAACTTTTACTGAACATCCGCAACAATAAGAATGTTAACATTATTGACCACTTAGCGCTAAAGAGTAACATAAATAAAATAAGCTATTCAATCATCTATATTAGTCAACCAAGGGGCTAATGATTTAGGTAAGATGTTTTGGCGTACCAGATCACTTTTCAGTTTTTGTATCTTTGCTTCGATTAGCCACCCAAGGGTTTTTGTTTTAGTTGAATCACCTTTGGCATTCCAGATCACTTTTCAATTTTTTACCCTTTGCTTCAATTTTAATTACATTTAGCTTAAATATATTTAATTTAATAATTTATCGCTTCCTTTAATTTTAATATCCAAAAAGTTTACTATTGTCCATTTCTCGATATTTCATCATTTGCTTTAATTCTTATATTTAATTTAATAATTTAATAATAATTATGAAAAAAGGGCACCTTAGATAGCTAAACCTGTTCTTTTTCCAAACTTTTCCTATAACTTTTTTATTTCTTTTTATTATGTGAGCATACTATCTCGAAGTTTCAAATAATCTCTCTGGAAGTTTCTTTTGTAAAATTATCAGTAGACAATTGCCTTTATTCTACAGACTTTTGATCAATAGTTCGTGCATGGAACTTGTATACAATTTGGCTCAGATAGAGCTAAGTTTTCATTTACATGCTAAAAAGTCTTTTTGTAACTTTACCCGAAAAGATTCAAATAGTTATAAATTAAACTAACTACTCTTTTCCCTTTAAAAATTATATACTGTCGATGCATTCTTTTATTTTTTCATTATTTGTTATTTATTTTAAAAATTGTAATTTTACGCGTAAATATCAGTTACCAGACAATCTACTGTTGCATTAATCTTTAAAAGAAGATTAATCTTCTTTTTCAGAATCCCTTTTATTGAAAAAACAATCTTGCATGTTCATTTTACTGACAGATAAATGGAATCCGTCTCAAAGTATTTCTTAAGAATCCTAATTTATTATAAACATAGAAAAATAGCGTAGAGAATGAAACGGATTTTTTTTTCATAAGCTCTGGTATCATCCATCTGATTAGACACTGCGGTACTTTGTCAAATGATCATCGAAGTGTTGAAGTGCGTTTTCGTCACTTCGATGCCCTTCTGAAAGAGGAGAATTTTAGACAAAATGAGATAGATATTGGAAGGAAAATTCTGAAAGCAACAGTCTTTTTATAGTACCCTCAAATATTTAGAGATGAACAGTAGAAAAATAACGTCAAGAAAATGGTTTTCGATCAACAAATTCAGAAAAATAAAAAATGTTAAGTTTTTTTTTTTTTTTTTAAATCTTACGAGTACGATGTACACGAAATTTCGAGACATTGACAGTTAAATCTTGAAAATCTAAATTTAAGCGTTATACGCTAAAAGGTACGGATATAAACACACACACGCACGCACACACATACAAACACACAAGCACTCACTCACATACACACTCATTCACGCACACGCACATATTACAAAAGAGTATTATATGTAATTTAACAACTAAAGAACTGTCATAATTATTACGAGACATAAAAACAAATGTAATACTTAAATTAATTATTAAATAAGTACTTAACATTAAGAATTATGATTCAATCAGATTTTTAGAAATATGTTTTTAAGTATAGTGATCCAACAAAAAATATAGCAATAAGCAAAAACACATTAAAACATATTTGTAAATTTTAAATTTCAAAGGAAATGGAAAAGTATGGATATAAAATAATTTAATTTGTTGTTTTTGAGGCTTTGGACAGAAATTGTGCACATTGATGTATTTCATGTATACATGACGACTCTGAAGCTCTAAATGCATTTCCCCCCAACTATTATTTTTAAACTATTTTCCTTCTTTTATAGAATCACAAAATCAAATGTTGATTATTTGAAACATTATTCAGAAGTGCTTTAGTTCAAAAAAAAACTTGACTTCAGACTTTCTCTGTCAAAAATAAACTATAACTTAAATGTGCCACGTGGAGTCACAACTACTTTAAATATGCAAAATGAAATTAGTTTTAATCAATGTTTGAAATGTTTGAGACATTATTAAAAATTACACAGTAATTCTCAGAGATGATTTTATTTAGACTCTATGCAACATTTTTTTGAAGAATTGAGGACAAAATTTTATAATATTAACAGAGCAAAGACATTTAGAAATTTAATATACATCGAAATTCATGTTATTCAAGTTATAAAGTGTTATTGTTGTTTTATATTTTAAGTATCTTACGTTCTTACGTTATTGGAGTTACAAATAACATTTAAGAGATATGCATTAAACACACCTAAATGTGACAAAGAACATTAAAGTTATAACATTATATATCGACTTTTTTAAATAAGAAATTGAAGTTATTTAGTACATTAAATCCTAAAATAGTGTAATACAGAAATGGATAAAATAATTAATTGAAAGCCTTATTTTTCGTAAGATGTTATTTCATTTAGATACAGAATGAAATGCAGATAAAAAAAATGAAAAGTGTAGTGCCTATTTGTTTTCTTAAATGAAATTTAATATTTTAAGAAAATAAGCAACTCTTCGAATTGTATTTTATATCAGACACAAAAATCGGACATTTTACGTTACCTGACATATCGAATAAAAAGTACCTCTTGTTGATACTAACTGATGAAACACACAAACACCTTTTACACATAGAGCCTCACGCAACCCACATATCTTTACAAATATATATTTACATGAATAATATACAAATAAATTTTTTTTAAATTAAGATTCTTTCCAAAGACAATAAATTGTACAACTTATACTAATATGTTTTGTCTCTAAAATTTTCTTTTAAGGCTTGCTAGCAGTTTTATATTTAGACTTTGAATTAGTGTAAATAATGAGTAAAGGATAAAAAATAAAAATCTCAGTGTTTCAATTTATAACAGTGTTTCAGTATCATAAAATGAATAGAACTAATGATAAGAACTTTGAATAAAAAGTATAACTGAGCTTTTTATAATCCTACAGACCAAAGAATATCTAAAGACTAAAAAAAACTTCAATTACCTCTCTTAAAAGAGAAGATAAAATGACTAACGGCGAAATGATAACAATTTTTAAAAAAATCATCAGAAAACTATTCTGATACATTTTTAATTTAAGAGCTCATTAGCCACACAAAAGGCAACAATTATAATGGTACTTCTCCTATTTAAGAACTATTACGACTGGATATTTTTTGTACTTATAATCTGACTTAATAATCAATAATATAGAAACAACTTTAAATAAAAAATCCCGATAACAAACGAACTATTTTCTCTAGCAATTTGTTCATAAATTAACAATTTGCTTAACTTTACTGCCTGGTTGATATCGACAAGAAAAACAATTTCTCTATGATGATAATATAAAATAAGCCGAGCTCTTATTAAAAAAGGAGAAAAGAAGAAAAAATATGAGACAAGACTCTTAGAGGAAAAAATTTAATAATGGAAACAATATAGACGACAAATACTTTTTTTCAGTTTTTTGATTGTTCGATTGTGTATTTAATTAGACGGAGAAAAATGACTCCCTTCTGAGTGGAAATAGAAAAGGGCACTTCGCATAAAAAGTTCTAAAATCAGTGAAAAAAGAACCAGAAAAAGGATTTTAGTAATACGTATTGACTTTTCGTTCTATTAAAAGTCCCTTTTGGGAATATACGTTAAAATTGTTTTCTTATTATTTTGAAATAATTGTAGAATGATTAAGTTATGAATTTATAATTAAATAGTGAATACTTTGTTTTATCATGATTTAAGAAAAAACAAATCTTTATTGAATAGAATACTTTTTATAAGGCTCTTAACATGCAAAAACAAAATTGAATTAAATTGTTAAGTTTAAAATAACTTATGTTTATATACAAATACAATAATACCGTTTAAAATCCATTTACGGGTAATATTTGAGATGCAAATATTCTTCGCATCTTTTCTAAACATTCTTACCAATTATTTATTTTTCACCTTTAATGAACAGGAAAATATAAATAAAGGAGCTGACTTCGAAACATTGCTTAATTCAGTTGTTTCATCAATTAATTTTTTTCCTCAATGAGATGCATTAAGACAATTTGATTTAATTAGCTTAAAAATAATATAAAAAATGAAACAGAATTTTCAAGAAAGTACACAAAGGAAATAAGAAGAAATAAATAATCTTTTTTCCTTATTTTCCTAGAAAAATAAATGAAAGATGTATTATTGCTGGAAATAAAGTTAACGAGAAGTTGATAGGACTTCTTTTAAAACACGTGCCGATAACAAGGTAAGCCGAAAAGGGATTCAGGCATTTCTGGAATCATATTTACTTTCTTAAAGAACATATTTAGTGCTGCATGATTAAATAATAAATGTATAACAATAAACGAGTAAAATTTACAACAAAAATATTCTTGGAAAGAAAAATTGCTCTTAGTGATATTCTTACAGGAATTCTATTTGACCTGTATTATGATATCATTAACTGGGTACATTAAAAAATGTTTTTCTCAGTAATCAAGTTCAGCATCTTACTTTCCTTTATTTTTACAAGTATAAGATTGAAAAAAATAATAAAGTTAATAATACATGTTAGAGTTAAATTCAGGAACAAGTAATATTGCATACTGAAGCTTGAAATAGGTTGTTTTGTTTCTTTTAACATGCTTTCAGTTCAACGTTAATAAAGCCAATTAATCAATGGTTTCTTTCAACGACGCTCAAAATCTAGACTTGAACCATTAATGACGTATCTTATATAGAATTTCAACTAATTTTTGGAAGTTAGCCTTCTTACCTTTAATGTGTGTAATTGACCCATTCAATAACTTATTTTCATTAATTTATTTCATGACTGCTCTCACAAGGTTTAATTATGACATCTCTTTTAAGCATCCTCAATTAGATAAATTATCTTACTTTATAACTTTTTCAGATTCACAGAATAGTTTTTTTTCTTCACAAAAAAGGATGTTTTACCTGACTAGATTAAAATCGACCCATATCACTATTAAGCTTATAAGTAGATTTAAAAAAAAATGTAGCATTTTTGAATGATCTGCATCTCAAATAATGCTCGATAGATATCATGTGTTAAAAAGTACTTTCCTCATTACTTGAGTTTTGACCGGATATAATTCTTGCTTCATATTTTCCGAAAAAGCGTTAATCATTAACTGATTCTTCAATTAAGCGCCAGGAGATGATGAAAAATTAAAGAACTAAACACTATTTTCTTATATTATTTAAATGAACTAAAAATGAAGTAGATACTACTGATAAGTACTGCTGCGCTCGCGTGCGTATACATATATACATACTAGTAAATGGTGTGTATGTTTATTTTACAGTAAAATTAACCTGGCTGCGATAAATGCGTTTGTTCTTTTCATGTACGTAAGTCCTTCTTACAACCATAACAAGCTGTACAAAAGACTTTTTTACTAAAGGAATTTGAAAAAATTCCGATTAAATCTCATGAAAATATTAAATTTAAAATAATATCCCAGATAGAATAAATAAAATTTGGTAGTTGAAGTAAATGAAAAAACCAGAACACCTTAAATATGAAGTTAAAAAGAATGTTGTACACGAGAAATTGACAAATGCCAACAAGGTGTGCTGCACCCTCAGCTTTTTTTTATAAGAATGTGTAAATATGTGTAGTAAATATTGTTTACCATAAAAATGTATCAAGAATAATGCATGCAAAATATAATAAAAGTGTAATTAAAAATTTATCTTATTCACCAAACTTTTGTGTAAATACTTGGCACTACTTATACCAACAAGAGACTGGATAGCGATGATGGGTAAGGAAGTAAGAAAAAAGGTGGGAGGTGGAGTGATAAAGGGTATAAAATATATTGTGTCTACAAACATTCACAAAAATAAATTAAGTTAATGTATTGTATGTATATTAATTATTCAAAAATAATTAATTTAATCAGAATTATTAAATAAAAATAATTAATTTAAATCAAAATTATTAAATAAAAAGTAAATTTATTTATTAATTTTCATTCAATATTTAAAATTACTTTAATTTAAGCCATAATGTGTCTCACACAGGCAAAACACAATATTTTTACTGCAGTGTACGACAATTAAAGATAGGATGATAATTATAAGAAAAAAGATATATTTCTATAAAATTCAAATGCTGTTTTTTAAAATCATTTGCTTTAAAGAAATATGTTAAGGGCTTTTCAATGGCAATGATATAACATTTCATTAATTTGAACTTCTTATTTAAAACAACTTAAGGGGAGTCGGAGCCCTCTATATCTACAGTGTTAAATTGGCCATTTTCAATGTACCTTTTCTCAAAATCTATCATAGATACACGTTTGAATTTTTTTATACAAAAATAGAGAAATACAATTTTTCGCATTGTGCTGAAATGAGCTTTTGTCTAATTTTGAACTTTTTATTAATTTACAAAATATTCTATCCGACATGGGGAAATTTGACTCTTTTCATGAAAATAAATATTTAAAAATACATTTTTGAATTTTTTAGAAGACACACTTTCCAATATATATATATATATATATATATAATTATTATGAGCATGTCTTACAAAAATTACACACATATGAACAGCAGTGTCTTAGAAAAGGTACATCGAACATTTTGAGAAAAACGAAATTTAATGTAAAAGTTCTTTCCTATAAGAACACCTTTCTGCCCCATACTTTAAATTACTCAAATGTTAAAGAAATTTCATGGTCCTCTCTTTTCTTTTAAGTATTTTCATTTTCCTAAGAACCTTTTTTTTTTGTAAGGAGGAGTATTTTGGTTTTCACATCCTCTGTTTGTAGGAACGTTTAATTGTCTGTGTAGTAAAAGCACCAGCCTCAATGTTCAATTTCCTAAAAATTTGTAATTTTGAAACGTTGCTTATGTTTAAGAAAGATATATCATCTATGTACCTAAAGAGATAATTTCTATTTGAACAAATGGTTGCTTTTGCACCTGAGACCATATCACATCATTTACTCTCTTATTTGGATTTTGGGTACAGCCATGCAAACATTTCTTCAATTATTCGGTTTTTGATGAAACTCTAAAAACGGATCTCATAGGCTAAACAAGAGCAACAGGTAAATTGCTCTTATGATGGTAAATTTCCCCAAGCAAATCCGTCGTTTCAATTTACACCATGTATCTGCCTCTGATTGGGAAAATCCATACTAATGTCATACCTCAGTTGAAATTTTGTGTAAAAATATTACCCATATGGCGTGTTGTATATCCTTTACACTAGACAAATGTCTCCATATGACTAAACCGCAATATATTTGCAAATGATGAATTACTGTTTCTGTCAACCTATATTGTCCAGACAAAGGCTTTCCATCTTAAAGCATTTGGCTTCTCAAATTGCTTTCGAGCATTAAAGACGTGTTCTCATTCTCTTCATTACCTGCGACCATCTTATTCTAATTTATAGTAAGAGTTAAATATTTCAATTAGCATTGCACATTTAACTACCAACCAAAACTGAAGAGCGTTGTTTACATTGTTCGCCTTTTAAATGGGCGTAACCCCGCTTCAGTGATGATTTAATACTCAGTTTTAGAAACTTTTAATCATCGTAGAGATTAAAATAAGGTAATTTTGGAACAGTAAAATTCCATACAATTTAAAAATATAAAAAATCTCAATTCATCATAATTTGAAGAATCTGAGGTTCCGATACACTTTAAATCTATCCGTTCAACTGCACAGACAAACAAATCGTTAATGATATGAATCTGGATTGTAATTATTATCAAAAAAAGTTAGAAAGTGTTACGACTGATATCAAAGTGAAAATATGTATTAAATAAAAATTAGTTGTAGTGTGTGAAACATAAAATTTCAAAAATAACCACATTTTTTTTTCTTATGTCTAATATTATGTAACTTTATTTTGAATGCTTTCCCTGTGAATGCAATTGCATTAGGATGTTTAAATGAGCACTTTTTCTATTAAATGTATTTATTTTATAACTAATAAATTTAACTGAGTTTCTAATCAGTTGCACTTATTTATCTTTTTTGTATTAAATGCAATAAATAAATAAATAAAATAAGTTTCGCAAAGAACGTTCATTTAAATTTACATTTTTGTTTTATCTTTTTCCTTCGTATTTATTTTTAAACGGTTTGAAGAAGAAAACTAATGGAGAATTGGTAATTAAAGGTGACAAATTCTATTTTTTTTTTTTTTTTGTTAAATTAATTTGGAATTATTTTAACCAATAGTTTTACTCTTGTGACAAAAATGTCAAAATACAATTTCTAAACGTTAAGATTATTTTTGGATCATCCGAAGTTATATTAGTTTACAGAAACCTAATTTGATTTTTCCGATACTTTTCTTAACCCACATAATCCAAGATATGAAAATGCAGGAATTTGTTTTGATCACAAGTTAAAATTTATTTTAGCAGTTAGAAATAATTTTTCAACACTTATCAAATGATTTTATGAAAATCTTTTTATTATCAATGAGGATGTACATCTGTTTTGATAAGTTTTATATGGTTATGATAGAAAAAATACTGAGTTTGATGGTACAGTAGCAAAACAAATTTCATAATGTCCTCTTAAAAGAGCAATTCTAAATCATCCCAAAGCTATAGTGAAATGCTTTTTAATAAATATTTTAAGGATTTGTAAATGGTTAAAGAAAAGGATAGGCTGATAGAACTTAGTAGGTTTTAATTGGAGGTTTGACTTATATATATATATATATATATATATATATATATATATATATATATAGCAATGCAGGACCCTTAAAGTAAGTTATCGGTCTTTATAAATTATGAGATTATGGCAATATTTAAAAGAATTTGTTAGAGTCCAGTAAAATTTTCCAATATATCATTGGAAAATCATTTACATTTGGTATTGAAAATGATATTATTTTAGATACGGAAAAATCAAGATTCAAAATTCATAAAAAATGATTCTTGAAACAATTTCCGTTAAAAGTGGATTGAATAGGGATCCTTTAATTAAATTGCAGAATGCAATATACTTCTCAAATGTGGAAAATTACAAAATAAATGTTTGTTCATTAAAATTGTTAACTGATTTCTGATTAATTACTTATTCCTTTGACTTAAACTGAGAACTAATGGAATCCTGCTAGGGGATGAAAATATCCCATAAATGAAAAGGAAACTTTTTATTGAATATCAATGCACAAAAAGACTTTAGCAATACTAAAACATTCAGCCTTTGTTAGACATCATATTTATATACAAAAATTTGCAGCAAAATGGTGTAGAGGTAATGCATAAAATCTTTAAAAATAACAATACCTGTATGATATACGAGGCATGTTTTTTAAGTAAGTACCGTTTTGCGATTCCGCCGCCGCAGCGCTCCGGTCGGTGTTCCGCGCATGCTCGCTGGTTACCTACATCTCTTGTCTACGCACTGACGCCATTACAGTCTGATTCTTCATTGTATACGTTGTTTACTGAGTGTTTAAGATGCCTCCGACAATCGTGAGTCCCACTGATTGTGAAGTACGGGCTGTTATTCGATTTCTTAGTGCTAAAGGCGTAAAACCGATCGATATTCATCGTGAGATCTGTGAAGTTTACGGACAAAACATTATGAGTGATGGAATGGTAAGGAAATGGGTGAGAGCATTTAAAGATGGCCGCACAAATGTGCATGATGAAGAACGGAGTGGGCTTCCTTCTGTCGTTAATGAAGATTTGGTGCAGAAAGTGGACGAAAAGGTGAGAGAAAACAGACGCTTTACAATTTCATCATTGTCCGAGTGCTTTCCTCAATGTTCTCGTAGTGTTTTGTATCGCATTGTGACCGAGAACTTGAATTACCGGAAATTGTGTTCACGTTGGGTTCCAAAAATGTTGACGGATTTGCACAAAACCCAACATTTAGGCAGTGCATTGACTATCCTTGAGCGGTACCGCAATGAAGGTGAAGAATTTTTAGACTAAATTATTACTGGTGACGAAACATGGGTGGCCTACGTCACACCAGAATCGAAACAACAATCCATGGAATGGCGGCATTCATCATCATCCAAAAGAGTGAAGTTTAAGCAAACAATTTCTGCCCGGAAAATCATGTGCACAGTTTTTTGGGACAGAAAAGGAGTATTGCTAGTGGAGTTTCTGTCTCATAATGAGACAATCAATGCAGCGTCTTATTGTGAGACATTGAATAATCTGCGTCGTGCAATCCAGAACAAAAGACGTGGCAAGTTGAGTAAGGGTATCGTTTTGCTGCATGACAATGCCCGTCCACATGTGGCTAATCGGACCAAAGATCTCATCAAATCTTTTAAATGGGAAACTCTAGATCATCCTCAATACAGCCCTGATCTGGCGCCCAGCGACTACCATTTGTTCCTGCACTTGAAGAAACACCTGGGCGGTCAGCGTCTTCAAGACGATAACGAAGTCAAAACATTTGTGATACAGTGGTTAAAAAGTCAGGCGGCAGAATTTTATGAGGAGGGTATTCAAAAACTGGTGCCACGTTATGACAAGTGCCTCGATATTCACGGAAATTATGTAGAAAAGTAGATTAAGGTACAGGCTTTCATGTAAAAATAAAATTATTGCGATATCTTTGCACGCCTTTTTTTAATTTCAAAACGGTACTTACTTAAAAAACATGCCTCGTATATTCCTTTGTTGATGTTTTATTTTATAATTAAAGAATACTTAATTTACGCTTACAGATTTGAGTACTAATCTTACTGTAAATGTTCCTAAAGTTGAGGTTTAATTATGCCCAAATGTCGCAAATATACAGATATACCCTTTTTACAGAATTAATATAAAGATGTAAATTTTCATGCAAAACTGTTACATATCTGAGCAGTTAGATGAAAAGAATTCTTCTAAATCCGGGAGTTAATTATGTACAAGTGTGACAGATATGCAGACATCCTTATTATAGTATTAATGCTAGGTATAATTTTATGCAAAAGTTTTTATTTGTTCGTTATAGTATTAGAATCTATGACAGCAAGATGTTAAAATAGAGAGATGAAAATGTTAAGCTTTATTACAGTAAAAATAATGTCAGTTCTTTGAAAACAACATTATTTTAGAATAAAAACTGATTTAATTACAATATATAAATAAAATATAAAATTTATGTAAAGGTACTTTTCCGCTAAAGAATCAATGCATTTGGATGCAAAATGTATGCATTTAGTTGATTTCTTCCTCAATACCTTTGGTTTTAGTCTGAGACATTTTTCTGAAGCCCTTTTTGAATTATTTTTCCCAAGCTTTCTAACAAGTTACATAGATTGGTAAAGAATTTCAAAAATTATAAGAAAAATCGACTATGAAAAACCTTTTACCAAACTAAGGTTGTATCTCAGGAAATATCCCGAAACCTAAGAGCTTAGTCAAAGTTTTAAGGAGATAACAGGACATTAATTGATCCAAAAAAAAGTAGAAAGATACTGGCTAAAGAAAAAAAAAGGAATAGATCTAAATTTCTGACACTGAGTAGTTGCTTTGCAAAAATTGGGAATAAATTATGAATGAAAAAATAAAATAAATTGAATATGTTTGAAAAGTTACTTTTTCTATATTCTCTATATATTTGCAACTTTAATTTCACTAATGTTTCTTTTTATTTGTCCTAAATTTACTCTGAAGAATGCTTCAGTTTTCTCTTTTCTCACTTCGCCGTATTTGTTCTGTTCTTTTTTTAAGAAACTCTTTATTGTATTTACTGTTTACACTTGGAATGTACTCTTTGACGAAAGTAGGACACTTAAACCACAAAAGTAATCAGTATTTCCAACCAATGCTATCATTTGTTCTTTATTTAAGAGGTTTTCATTTTTGAAGTATCAATTAGCACAAAGTCGGTCAATTACTTTTCTAATTGTAGGAGTTTTCTGTTGAATGTGTGGATAGTTTCTATGAGGAAGCAGACGATGGGTAGACAATTGGGATAGAAATACCGACGATAAGTCTGAATTTGTGAAAGAAGTTAGTGAATTCATCGAAATTTTTATTGTAGAGTTAGAAAGGAATTCTTCATACACACATACGAATTCAGTATTCATAGTAAATTTGCATGCTTTCTTATATGATGGGATTTTAAGATAATTTATATGATTATTATTTTAGTCTAAGATGCATTTAAATAGCTGCATTATTATTATTTAAAACTAGGTATTCAAGCTGATTGGAATTTATAAGTTTTCTATAATTTTTAACATTTTTAATATAATTTTACTCAATGTCAATATTTATATACGTTTCCGGTTACTTTTGCACAGAAATAGAAAACGCATCAAAAACTTGGTTCATGAAGTTTCGTTTAGTGTCTGAAAATTTGCATAGCAAATCCTGTCAATACCAAGAATTTTTATATATGGTTACTTTATAATCGGAAAACAAAGGAGGTTAAGTTTCATGAATTTTTCCTGTTGTTAAATCAATTTGCGTTTTCCCTGAAGTTAATCATGACAAAATATTTACTCATTGATTCATTTTGATTGCAACAAACTAAACATTTATGTAAAAGAACATTAATAAATTATCTTAAAGTAATCCATGACTTAAATAATGGAAATAAAAGCTTGTTAAAATAAAAAAAAGTTTGAAAGATAATTTATGAATATATAAAAGATAATAAAATCTTAAAAATTAAGATTATAAAACCTAGGATATATCTGATACTTAAAATTCTTCACAGATGTATTTCCTTTTTTAATGCCCTAAATACTTAAAAATTGACGTAGAAAAGTTTCATTTTCAGTTAACTGACTAACTAAAATTTTAAGCTCGACTATTTTGAAATATATATATATATATATATATATATATATATATATATATATTAAAGTTCTCATTGAAAATTCATGTGACTCGGTGATATAAATGTTTCTAAGATGTCTATATAAAAAAGGGAAATAATCAATATGTCTGGAACTATGGAGAGAAAAATCGAAGAAAATTTTCAGTTTCTGTAAATACAGCTACGTGTAGAGTTAACAAAAGAACCATTCGATGCAATCTTCTAACTTGGAGCGAAAGAAAAATTTTTATTGATGCTTAATAGATACTTTTCTAGAATTTCAATCAAATTGTAATAATTTTCTTGTTTAAATAGTATGACAGTGATTCATGGCTTTGATATCTTTGTTTAAATGTTTTCTTTATCTTTTATCTAGTTGTACTGTTCTATATATAAAAAAATAAATATTTTTTTTCTTTTGTACTGGAAAAAACTTGTTTCTGTATGTGTGACTTTCTTATATTTCAGCTTCAGCAAATAAGTCTTTAAACTTTGAAAACGTTACCATTTTTCTTTCAGGTATTAGCTGTTTTGTGAAACATCTCTTTAGTTACTCTACTGTCTTTATTAATAATTTGTTTCTGCAGTAGTAACTCAATTTAATGTAAGAAAGTCCCACTTTTGTCTGAAAGAGGCATTTCTTTGAATTGAAGTTTTATTGACTTTGTACAGATTGCATAGAGTTAAGTGCAGTTATTGTTAGCTATTATGAATTCCTTTTTTTTAATTAAGACAATTTCATTTCCATCACAAATTGATTTTAAGCTATGTTGATTGCAAGTTTCTAAAAAATACAAAATGCAAGTCTCAAAATTATTGACAAAACATATGTTTAATTTTTCTTCATGTGTTTCATTTTTTATTATTCAAGAACAAATATATATATATATATATTTGCACCTATAATGAAACATTATGTAAAAAGTATATAAACAGGTATATATTGATACTTTGATAAGATGCTTCTAGGGTGTTCATTTTAAATATACATTTCGTATTCCGATTTTTAGACATTATTTTTTTCATAACATACAACTTTGAACTTAGCTTCATTATAAATTTGAAACTTTTCAGTAATTAGAAATTAATTAAGATTGGTTAAAATTTAATATCCTACATACCTTTTTATAAGAAATGTTTTGTTTCATATAACTGTAAGGTCTTTTTTTTAGATCAAAAGAAGTTATTTTAATCGGTTCCCCTACAAATATATTTGAAACACGCATCAATTCAGAAAAACTTCCTGAACAATTATATGCTATTATTAAGAGATGAAACAAAATTGTTAAAAATTCATGAACAAAACAAAAGTGTTCATCTCACTAATTTTGATTTGATGATTTAATCAAAATTCATGCAATGCTACAAACATTGTATGAATTTTTTCAATTTCTTAACGTTAGAAATATAGTCTTAACGTAAGTAAGTTTTTTTGAATTAATAAAGTGTACTATAATACATAAATTAACTTCCAAAATGGTATTTGCTTGTGCAAGTTGGTCTTTAATATATTTTACTAAAAAACATGCTTCTTTTTCGAATAAAAAATATTGTATTTACAATAATTTTGCTTTTCACTGTAGACATTCTTCCAAACTTAGCACTAGATTTACAAAACTAGACAAAATAATTGGATTTTACATGATTCTTTCAGAAGTCTATACATGTCTTCGGACCAAACTTATAACAATCCAATTTTTCTGTATTTCAGTGACTTTTGATAAAATAGATAAATTATTATATTTATCAATTTATTTTCTAAACTTCTCTTTTTTCAGAGATATGCATACAGTATACCAGTCATTTTGACTGGCCGAAATTCTACATGCATCTAAATTAATTTTTGAATTATTATTTTTTTTTTGTTTTCAATATATCTCACAGGAGATTGTAGGAATGCACTTACTTAAAACTAGGTAAATATCGTTTAATAAGTAGATTGTATCATTTTCAAGGTTTCTTGGATTTATCATAGGTAACGCTTGATAAACCCTCTGGAAGATATTGAAATATCATTATGTAAATTGTAATGACACCCCAAATTTTTTTCTTATATTATAATGGTTTCTAAATAGAATCTTTGTTTCATGAATTAATTTATATGTATTTTTAATATTTACATCTTGGAGTAAGAGCAAACTTAATATCTTTTCGATTGGTGACTTATTCAAAAAGGTAATCTTATACATAAGGGCCATTACCTTTCAGGACATTCATGAATTCTTAAACTTTCGTTTCAAAACAAATCCACCACACAACATTAGGATTATAAAGACAGCTAGTTAGTGGTCTAGCTGTGAAGATATTTTGAAACCTTTTTGTATTATTACACATTTACACACACATATTTCACTCAATTGAATTTCAAATAATTATAACAAATAAAATTCTGATTTATGTATCATTTAATATGATTTCTGGTCATGATTGGTTTATTGGTGGATTTTTATTAAATATTCTATTTTGAAACTTTTGCATTCAAATTAGTTAAGTACTATTGACTTCCAAATTTTATCTGGCAACAGTGCATGATGGTGGACATAATCATTTAAAAAAGTTCCTTAGCCTATTGCACTGAGGTTCATGATCTCTTGTCAAAGATATGATTTTTTGAATTTTTGCCTTTACAACTGTGAAATTTGAATTAATTTTTCCTTGGGTATGTAGTTTTTAAAGTTTTAAATATTTAACTGGAAATATTTAATTATAATGTTTTATTGTTTCGAAAAAAGTCTTAAATTTTTAATTGAATAATTTTTAATTGGATAATTCTAATTGTATATTTTTAATGGATAATTTTTATGCAAATTTTAATTGGATATTTTTAAGCGAATTTTCTTAAACGGAAAAGATATAATTGGATAATTTTTATTTGGATAATTAATAATTGGATAATTTAATAGATGGTTTTTGTTTAAAAAATTTTAATTGGAAGGTTTTTAGATGAAGAGTATATTTTATTAGTTTGGAAAACAATTGTTTTTGAAAATAATTCGTAATTGAGATATCTCGCCATTCAATTTTTCTTCTTTGTTTATTGTTCCTTTTCTTTAAATTACAAATTGAATTTTGGAGCAATCCATTTTTACCCAACAAGATGCAAGATGTTGGTACCATAGAACTAGCTTAACCTCACAATTCAGTCTCCAGTCTGAATATGCATGTTTTGTTTTGTTGGGTATTCAAATTATTCTTTGGTTCAAATTAGTTTCAAATTTGATTCAATTTTTATTCCTCTTTTAGTTTCAAATTTGATTCAATTTCATTTTTTTTATTTAGTTCTTTAAATGTGTTATCTTATTGATTTTGGATTTTAATTGTTCTCTTACTTTTATGTTTTTTAATGATAAATTCATTGCTTTATCTTATATATATATATATATTATTGAAATTTGTAAGAAATAAATTAGAATAATATATTAAAATAATTTATATCTGGATTCCCTTTGTTCACTATAATTTGCTTTAGAATAAAGTACTGTTATTTTTGAAGTGTTTAATACCGTGCAATTATGAAAAAAATGTTTAAGAAAATTAGGTTATTGTAAAGGATAACCGATACGAATGAAATATGATGTAATACGGACAGATGGAAATATACGACAGTTTTCCATTGGAGATGAATCAACATGCAAAGAAATGGATTAAACTGAAAATGACAACGTATTAACGGACACTAATGCTGATAAAAAAATTCGTGTTAAGAGTACTACTAGAGGAAGAGTAAAAATTTACCATTTATTTCATTATATTAATGATTATGTCTGAAAAAACTTGCAATTTTTTTATATTAATAATTTCTTTTATACGCCAATTATTTTGTCTGTAAATAGGTATGTAGAAAATCTCGGTATATTTAGTGTTAAATATGCTTAAAAGTTGCCGCATAAAATTTTCATATCTAAGTAAAACCTATAAAGGTGATCAATACTTTTTTCATATGACATCCCAGTCTTTTTAAAGGACTAATTTCTTGCAAGTATTTTAATAGCCCAAGAAACAAATTTGATTTTCAAATTATTCCATAATTTTTGTAGATGTATTTCAATGAAATCATCAATGATTTTAATGTAATCGTACAGTTTTCATAAGGGTGGCTTTTTAAGTTTCAAATGAAATTGAAGCGATATTTGAAAACTTAGGTTTTGGTAAGCAAACCACACTTCAATGTAAATATAATCTTAAAATTTAACGATATATATAATATTTTAAGCATTATTTGTGCCTAATTTAAAATTTAATAAAGTCTATTTAATTTTAAGGTATAATATATCAAATTTGAAATAAACAGCAATTAAATAAAAGTGCAGTTGAGAAGAAATACAGGTTATTTTCAATTTAGGAACGATTAAACCCCAAAGTAATAAGATTACTGAGAGGAATCAATGATATTTAAAGAGAGAATTATTTGTTAACATTAAAAATTATTTTTATTTTTTGGGTGATATGTAATCTGTAATAATATATCATTTCAAAAACGCAACAGAAATATTCGAAATAAATTTTGCTATTTTTTAAGAATACTCTTGTATTCTATTGTAAAACAATAAAATATGAATGAGTTTTCAAAACGAAGTATTTAAAAAATGTTTAAGATAATGCATATTTAAAGGAAGAAGCTGTATATTATTATAAGAAGTATTGAACTTCAAATCTAAACCTCTTAATATTGATTTGTTTCATAAGGAAGTATAAGGCAGTCGAATAGCTGTTTTTCTAAGATTTATGTTCCGTGAAATATTACTTACTGTAGTATTCAAATACAAATTAAACGAAAAATAAAACAAACGTTTATATTTATAAATTGATAGTTAAAGCTTTTCATTTTAACCTTCTTTTTAAATTCATGAAGAAAACAATTAAATAAAGCTAAAGGCTCACATTTAGAAGACAAACTATATTTCAAAAACAATTTCTTATACCTACTACAAAATGACCTTTGGATACATACCAGTATCTAGAATAGAGAACAAAATTATTTAATTTCATTCAACGCATATTAATTAATTGGAACATAATGGAGAATTCACATAAGTATCATCACATGTTTCAAATTGAATATAAATTTAAGAATACAACCCTTATTTCAAATTCAATACAAAACAATCATTAAGATACTATAGTCATTTTTTGAAAACTTTCAAAGTATTTTACATAACTCAAAAATTAATTTCCATTCTTAATTCATTAGACTCGATACTTAATATCTGCTCAGCAGTTCCCTTCCTCTCTCGTTATCAATTTCTTATCTTATAATAATCCTTATGATAGACCAAATCAGGACAGACTTTTCCGATGTCCTATAACTGTAACACTGCTATTATCAATAGCTAGCCAACGCCCATTGACATTGCTATCGTCACCAAAACTGAAAAGACCTTGTGCCAAATCATTCATTTAATGTAGTACTATTATTATAAATGATATTTTTTACTTACCTGGTTGTATTTGTTTCAATTCCCGAAAGGAAATTGGGACCTCTTGCAATATTGTATTTAAAAGAATTATTATTGCTCTAAGGCCAATGTCGCTTTTTTAATTATTGCAAAGAGAATGGTGTTTGAAAATTAATTAAAAGTTCTTAAGTAGATTATGCGGATTCGTTAAAAATATTTTTAAGTTTTCTTTTAACAGAAGCAAATGGTTAGAAGAAACAGTTTGTTTTCTTGCATAATCCCCCCTTTTTTTCACAGTTATGTTTGTAAAAGTATTTTAAAAGATTATGTTATTTGAAAACGGAAACAACAAATATATTACTACAAAGATGGTAAAATATACTTATGTCTCCAATTTTGTATTTAAAAATGAACTTACTTATTTCTTACCCGTAAATAAATACTATGTTTAAAGGCATTCCTTCAAAGGATCGGAATTTAATGCATTTTCTGGTTTCTTCCCTTAAGTGATAATATAAAAACGGTTTTTCTTTCAAATTTGCGACTTTTGCTGTTCATTATTAAGCTTTACAGCCATCTTAATGTCGATTTAAGTAGTCAATAAGTTAACAAAATCCAATAGAAGAGACGTCAGAAAAAGGCAACGTAGTTTATTAACAACACATAATATATATGCAAGATCTCTTTCTCAAGTATATCTTAACTCAGTTAATCGTTGTTTATATTTAAACGATGAAGTCTTAGATTACCAACTCGCTTCGCTCCGACTCAACACTTCGTGCTTATAAAAAGTTCAATTCCTTTTACTTTAACTAGGTTTCGCTTCAAACTATTTTCAATACAAACGATTGATTACAATGATTCACTCTAATTTACAAAGATCTATTTAGCTTGTCGTTATCCTCTGTTTCCCATTTTATTTCCTTTCAATTCTATTTCGCTTATATATCACTATCCCTAATTCAATTCATTAGACTTCTTTTCTTTCTCTAATTTACCTAATAACGTTTATTTTGATTGACCAGGAGTTGTAAATGTATGCAATTAAAATAATAAAATGTCTTCGAGATTAGTAGAGAGAAAACCGCAAATAACCTAACATCACAAACTCTGTCAACTAATTTTCTCCTTAAAAACTTTTGTCCCTAAAGTTTAATTATTTACCAATTTATTTTTGCGTACCTGATTAAGTAAATAGAAAATCAAGGCTTTGGATTTAATACTTTGTAAAAATAGTCAGAATAAATTTATTTTTTTTGATGTCTTTTAATTTCAAATGTAAGTGATACAACTGTCAAGCAATGCTTTTAATTCAAATCCGGCAGTTGTAAGTGAATAGGAGAGGGGAAAGATTTTTTCAAACTATGAAAAATTATCTATGTTTCATATTAGGTAAGTTACTCGATGATATAATCGAAATTATTTTACATATTTGTCAGTTATAATATTATTAGAGCCTCCCACTTGAAATTAGAAATTTTAATTTTGTAAGATATTGAAAAGGGATGGAGTACATATATCAAACATATGAATAAAAATTGAAACAATTGTGAAGAGATATTCATGTTATTGAATACTTTTAATTAAATTAAAAACATTACTTATAAAGCTTTAGTAATGAAACTGAAAACTTTAAGGAACATTTGTAGCCATTGAATACCTTGAGTTGGAAAGATTTTAAACCTGAATTATCGATACTTATTTAAGAACAGTTGCTTCTGATGCTGTGTGAAGTCAATTGAAAGATATTGAGGGAGTTTGGTTACACTTTCTCTATTAAAATAAACGGTGTTCCGAATTTATTCCAAGTGCTTTTAGATGTCAAATGAGGTAATCTGAGGACATAATATCTGGCTACGAAATCTAATTTAGAATGCATTTCTCAGGTAAAGTGCTTCAGATATTACAAGACGCAAATTGGGAAACTGCAAATTTGGAGTGTAGCCATGGTTAGTGTTCGTACACGAACAGTGGTTAATTTTCTTAAGCAATCTAAACATAATCCCTGCTTTTAGTGAAGAGGATTTGAATACTGTTACAGATGCAGGAAGGAATTTGAATCGAATGATGCTAACATTTGGAGGATATTATTAAGAAATATATTATTGCCCCAAAATAAAAATGACACACACACACACATATTATATTGTGAATCAAACACTTATTAAGTATAAAATATTTTTAATTCAAATATATTTGTTCTTAATTCTTATTAAATATTTTTTTATTTCAAAAAGTTAAGAAATTAATTGTATATAATATTAAGCGCCATCGACAGAAATAATTTCTATAAGTGTATCCGTTTTCCAGATTTTTCATTAAACATTTAACAAATCGTTGCCTTTTATTTTTTTTAACTGATGCTTCTCTCCCCTCTTTTAGAATACCTAACTTGGAAAAGTAAAGTATTCAGCTCATGCAAATGATTCAGATTTAATAATTATGCTTTGGTTTTGTAATGTTACAATTTTATGTTATTTTGAAGCTTGTAAAACAAATTTTGTTAAGAAGTTTAACACATTTTGTGCACAAAACTCTTTAGATTTCAAACGAAAGATTTGCTTCTTGCATTCCTTTATTTTAAATAAAACTGATTTAAAAAAAAAAAAAAACAGTAGAAAGTATTCTTTAAGGTATGGTTTCTAAGACACGGCTTTCTCTAATCTTTTTTTGTCAATATTGTTTCTTGAAATCTTATTCATTGCTACATGTTTCATGTATGTTCTTGAAAAAATTGTCATCGTTTTCAGAGTAGTCCAAGTTAGTCGGATCCTAAAAAAATCTTCGTTTTTGAATTGTTCAATTCTTGCTTTTCCAATTTAAGCGAAGAGGAGATTGCTTCGATTACGTTTCATGATTTATTTTATTCGTTTTCTCTTGATAAAAATTATACTTAGTTAATCGAAATCAAGATGTTTGTCTCAAAATTATAATTAATAGTTGAAAATATTGCAATTTGTCAACTTTCATTCTTCTTTCTTGCAAAATTCTAAGTTCCGATACATAATTTAGAAAACTTTCAAGTGAGTTTCATCACCTTTGGACTTATCAAGTTATTTAAATTACGTTTTTGAGCTTTGAAACGTTTTGGAAATAATTCATGCCTGACTGGATAGCACTCCTTTGTAAAAAAAAGCTTCCTTTTATTTTATTCTTTTTAATCTGATTCATTCTAATAATCGTGTACCTCATAATCAATATTTATATACATAGTTAGAAAATTAGGATTAAACATCTTTCTAGAATGAAAAATAGGAAAATACCATATTTATTCTTTAAAGTACTGGTGTTTATTCTTTAAAGTATTTTTTTATTTTTAGTAAAACATTTTGAACCAAGTAACATTTATTTTTTTCTACTTATTATTGTTTTGAGTATTTTTCGGAGGAACTTCGGACAATTGAAAGAAATATCATCTACTCTCAATTATATTTAGCAGTAATTTTCTTAAAAAAATGTTGTCTTTTGAAAATAAATAAAAATACTCATACAAAAAATGACTATTTAACACTTTGCTTTCTCTTCATGCTTAAAATACTGAAGGCTTCATCAATGTAAATTAAAATTGATAGGTAAATAATCAATCTTTTTGTCAATAATTAAAAGTAATACTTCAGTAGATATAAGTTATTTTTCCTCAAAAATATTTAGTTAGAAAGATTTTGTTCAAATATAAATATGATTCAAGTAATTGTGTAAAATCATTCGTGAACGTTCGACGCAAACGGGAAATTAAGCGGAAAAAGAAGAGATTATTCTTAGACAAGGAATTTATTTCACCCAAATTCAGTTAAATTTCTTATCTTACTGTATTATATTGCTTAATATAATTATTGTAACTAATTTTCTAAACGAAATAACAGTTTATATATTAAATATGCTTTCTCTTTGGAATATTTAATCAAATGGTAATGAACTAATCATAGTCATCCTTTTTGCTTATTGTTAATGAAAGTGCACAAGTTCAGTGCTGTTAAAAACTTTTTATTGGGAGAAGGATGATCTCGGTTGTAAATCAGAATGAGTGTTAAGCATTTGAAAATTGTGATGTTTGTTTTCGACACTTTAAAATTCATTCAATCCTTTTTCTTTTGAATCCATTTTGTTCTTTCTCATTTTAGACATCGTTAAGTATTTTATAATGCAAAAAATTTACATAGATTCTTATAAGTAAGAAATACACACACATACATTTTGCCTACATATTTCATAAAATGAATTTAAAACCATTTAGAATATAACGAGAAGGAATTTAATGAAATGATTTTGAAACATAATTTTTAGTTATTACAAAGGTTTTTTTAAAACAAAGTAAAAGCATCTCAAAGTTTTCTGAAATTTTACGAAATATTAATTTACTAAATAATTGTACAGTCTACTTATTAAGAAGTATCTTCTTTTACATTTTTCTCAGATTTAATTTTAATTTTTGAGTCAATTTTGCATTATTTTGTTCTATAAAAAAATAAGTTTCTTTTTTATTAAACTGGTTTGAAATTCAACTGCTGCAAATAAACCCTTCGACCTCTAAAATTGCTGTAAATTCCGTTTTCTTCGGAAACAACAATTCGTTTTTCTCGAGTTAACTACGTGAAGAAGGGAAAGTAAATTGGTTAGCGCCATTTCTTTTCTCCTGCACAGCAATTTGAGCGACACTGTAAGTTTTCAAAATAAGAATGCTCTTGCGTTTGCTTCAGTAAGTGGGTAATCAGACTACTTATTTTGTGGGGAACTTATACAATTCTTTTTTGTTGACGGCCCTCTTTGACATTCTTTCATGGTACCTGCTTTATTTAATGATGAACATTTCCTTTCGTAGTAAAAAGCATTGGAATACACCGAAAATGTTATTTAGTGTCCATCAAGTTTCTGAAGATGCCTAATTTTCAGTTTTCATTATAAAAGGAGATGGTGAGATCAGTTCCTAGAACTGTAGTGAGTACTGTTGCTACGGTTAATATTTATACATTTAAAAAGGGGCTTCTAGAAGGATGAGTGAAACTTTCTAAATGTAAGCTGGTGAGTATTATAATTACTTAATCAAAAAATCAAATAACTTAGGTATAAATTTCCTAATTATAGGATGACTTAACATTATTTTTTTAATTTATAGTTTAATTATTAAATAAACAAATCATTCGATTTTTGAATGGAAATGCGATACATTAAAATATAGTAAAATACTATTAATATTTCTTCATACTAAAACTGAAACAAATAACCTCTTAAATTAATGGGAGAGTTTATGATCGAGAATGAGGTAAATTTACTTAGAGGTACTTCTGCTATTAACATTTTTAAACAAATATCATGTCCTCACTTAAAAGTAAATAAAATTAAAAATGGGTTTTAATTGATGATAAAAGTTATATGCACTAAGGAAATGGATAATTCGTACATTAAAAATAAGTTTGCATGAAGTAAGTAAACAAATAATTTAATAAAAGATGTTTTTAAGGAAATGCAGAGAAATTCTAATTAAGAAAAAGGAACGGGAGTATTCCTGAAAGGGGATGCAGTGTTGAGATTTTGCTGTACATGCATCTAAGAAATAAGGTAATTCTTTTAATTTTTGAGAATTTTTACAGTTTCAAATTTGTTAATGATTTTTATTTCATTTCTAATTTATATATGAACGCGGGACTACAACACCGAATAGGCAAATAATTTCTAAGAAAAAATAGTTCAAGATTGATATATATATGTATAGCATTTAAAAACAAATATGAGTTAAATAATAAAATGTAAATTTATAATTAAACTTTCTGACGCTTAGTGTGCCATAAAATTAATCATAATGCCTGTTTATCGAAATATGTTTTTTCAAAGCTTCTAAATATTCTTGAAATTTATTCATGAAGACATTTTAAAATTAATTCTCAAGTGATAACATACTTTACAGAACACAAAAAATGAAGTTTGATTAAAAATTGTCCCTTTGTATTTTTTAGGAAAGGTGTTTTCAGTGAACAAATTCCCCTATTTCTTTAAAAAGGTAAGTTTAAAAAATCCCTTTTGACAACAAAATATGCAGAATAATGTATCATAATATCTATAGAAAGATATTGAATATTTTACATGTTTACATTATTTAAGATTTTGGTTATATTTTTGAAAGATTTTATATCATTATTAATGTTTGTGATGGAACATTTCAAATTTACACATCACAAAAGTGTCTCTATAAAAGTGACACGAGACAAGAAAAATTACCTTACAAAGGGCGAAATACTTTAGCTCAATAATGTTCTCTTTATTTTCGACAAAAAATATGCCATTAGAGAAAGCTTTATTTTATTATAGACTTAACAAGAAGAATCTCTCATCAATCAGAAATAGTATTTACCTACTAAAGAATTCTTAAAACAAAATTATACTTGCGAATGATTATGTGTTACGAATTGTTACCGGTAATGAACACAGTTACGCAATAATAATCAACCAAAATTCTCAGACCAATTGAATAATCAACCATTGAAAATTCACTATCAAAATAATTTAAATATTTGTGGAGTGGCTAATTTACCTCTATTCCACTAAATATTATATTAAAGATATTTACTTATCTTGAAGATTCTAAGCAGTAGACTCTAATAAAGTGGATCAGATTAAATTAGACTTCTAAGCTATGGGGTGATATACTAACTGAGCTCAATACATCACCTTACAGTTACTATAACCTCCATATTGTTCCTACGACTTCATTTGTATCTTTTCTTCTCCTCAAAATGTCATATTTTTCATCTTATTCATAATATTTCTTCTTATGTTGTAAGGTTAATTTACATTAATCACGGTTCCTTCACAAGGCGCGGTTCTCATTCCAAGCATTGTAGTAAAGCATTTCTAAAGATTAGTTAAAGGAGAGGGAGCTTGAGAACCCTTTACAAATGTAGATATTTCCTTTACACAAAAGGCAAGATTTTAATTGGATAATTAATTTAAGTGTTAAGGTTTTAATTCTAAAAATTTCCCAGAAACTCTTATAAAAATATTTTATTTTAATTAAGCTATTAATCAAAAGTTTCTTCTCTAATAGCAATATTTTCAATCAGTCAAGAATAATAACTGCCTTCCAGCTAATTTTCATTAGTAAAGTGTTTCAATATATACAAAAGGGAAGAGTATGAAGTTGTTTTCTTTGTACTAAGAAGTGGATATTTTACAACCTTAAAATATAATTTCTATAGCTGAGACCTTTCTTACTCGAAAGAATTTTACAGAAATAATTTTAACTGTTTTATTAAACACGATATATCACTTAAAATAATTATTGTTTCCTCGAAAATTTATGTATCTGGGTAAGAAATGAAATAATTACTTTTAATGTCATCTGGAACCATATCACTACAAATTCTTTCATTGGTTACTTTTCGCAATATGTTAGATTAAATGCTTGGTTTGTTACATTTTCTCTCTCTCTCTCTCTCGCCAACTACGTTGCAAACTGCCATGAAACGTTTGAGTTAATGCAGGTCTTTTTTCTCTCAACATTCTCTAATGGTTGATTGGTTCCTCTAGTACTGATAAAAGAGCAGAAGGAAATAAATAAGTTTGCTCTGATAACCTATGAAATCTTTCTCTGAAGTATCAAAGTGAGAAGTTTGATTGGACACAAACTTAATTAAAATGATATGTGATTACATTTTAGTTGATTTTTGCACTTACCGCGGTTTAATTGTTAGTTTCTATTCTTTGAATCGTTTTAAAATGTGAGATATGAATTTTAATTAACCAGAACTCAGATACCAACTTTTTTTTATTTTCGAAAGGTATAATTTAAAATATTTGATGAATGATTTTATCTGTTTAGTCCGAGATACTATCCCTCTTTACAAAATATATTTAGACCAACACTTTAAATTCTATTCTAAAGGAAAGAAGGTTCTCTTTATTTGTGAGGTAGTTTTTTTTATTCTAATAAAGAATTCACCAAATGAAACAACTTTATTGTTTGCAACTTTTTGTAAGAAGATATCTTATATTTTACTTTTAATAGAATATGTTCTATTTTACTTTTCATTTGTGTATTTCATTTCTATTCAATTATTATGTAATCATCACTTTATTATTATAACACTTAATTTAATAGGCAATGTCACTGCTTAGTTATCTAGTGGACTTTGAATAATAAATGTTTATTAGATTAATTAAAAATTTTTTGTTGTGGCACAGAAAATCGATACACACACACACACACACACACACACACACACACACATATATATAT
>BMAW01013121.1:308357-322270 GCA_019974015.1 Nephila pilipes
TAATTCAGAACCTTCTAAAAACTTCATATTCATAACGAAGGTACTTTTTTAACAAAAAAAGATAAACTTTTGTTTGTTAAAAGATAATGTTTTGTTGGTATTGAGACTTCCTTTCAAATAAGTATTCTTGCTCATCCATGCCATCCAATTTCTGCAGTAATTCTTTTGAATACAGTTATTTCTCACGTAGAATTATCATAATTATTATACATCAAAATTATTTAAATGTTTTGGAAATGTACATAATTTTACATTTATAGATGATATAAAAATCTATGGAATAACTTTAAAATTTTTATGCATTTTAAGTATTATAAAGTAGTAATAAATCACCAATTAAATCAAAAATAAATTAACCTATGTTTCAAATGCAAAATTAAAAACTAATAATTAGAGAGTATATATATATATATATATATATATATATATATATATATATATATATATATTATGCCATTGGTGTAAAACCAACTGAAACTTAAGCAAACTGAAACTTACAAAAAATAACCTTTCACAAAAATTGAAAGATACACTTATAAAAGAGAGGCTTAGTTAAATAAAGAATTTAGGTCATCAATATAAAAAAATAATTATAATACAATTTTTGTTGTTTGTGTCATTTGAACTAGATACATTTCGATGTATTGTAATTTTTTATTTGAAAGTTAAAATGAAATAAAATGAGTTGCTTTTATTACTTAATTTTCCACACTAGATCTAGGACGTATAACTGGAGAATACCAGGTATTTAAAAAAAATTGAAGAAAAGAGAATAAACAAAAATTTTGCATGCTAAAAAAATCTAAAACATGTTTTGTAAAACAGAAATTCAAGTTTTAATCATATTTACTTTAACTATTTCATAAATAATATTTAAAGTAGGTAATTGAAAATTATACTCAGGTAAGGAAATTTTCACCTGCTAATACGAGTAAAGCCCTAGCATTTATTAATTATTTATTAACCTTAATATTTAATGCAGCTTTTCTCGACCAGGGTTTCACAAAACATTGTTACGGGTTCCGTAAGAAATAGTAAAATAACACGTACGTCATAAAAAGAAAAACAATTTTTCCTGTTTCGGAACTGTATTCGGGTAAATTTGGTGGGGGAAGTAGCTGTGATTGTGTATGCGTTAGTAATGCAAGAAATGTAGGATCAAATAGTTGGTTAACCAGAGTGATAGCGCATATTTTTTTTTTTACTATTTTATGCGTAATTTATTCGGTAATATTTTTCATTTTACAATTATGTAACTTTTAACAGTTAAAATGAGGTGATACTTGAAGTCAAACATTCCAGATAATTCTGAAGAGACAAGTGATGAAGATTTAGAATCTCATACGAAATTTCAAAAAACTGGTAAAGAAAGAGGCGCAAAAAAAAAAAAAAAAAAAAAATGGTTCGTCTCTACAGCGAAAATTATTTATCAAAGGGTTTTACATGGACTGTTGATCTAAAAATATCTTCATTTATTATGTCTCGTTTGTGCTAAAAAAACTTTCGAATACAGCAATGGCTCTAACGAAACTGAACAAGCATTTCACGACAAATCGTACTATTCTGGAAATTAAAATAGCTCATTATTTTAAAACTCTGTTAAAATAGTACTGCTTTTGTAAATATACTCACTGTTACTGAAAACAAGAAGCAAGTTATTCGGTAGCAGAGATTAAAGCACAGAAAAGGAAAAGTCACACAATTGGTGAGAATTTCATTATGCCCGTATGTAAAATTGTCGAGAGTAAAATGTTGGTTTGATTTTATTAACGTCACACTAGAACCAAACTAGGACGATGTAAAATGTTGGGAGAAGATACAGAAATGAAAATTGTAAACATTCCACTTTCGAACAATACAGAAAGTCGACGAATCAATGATATGTCGAAGGTTGTGTGAGAAACTGAAAAATGACAATTTTTCAATTCAAATGGAAGAGTCAACAGATTTAACCCACAAATGTTATGTTCTAGGACTTATTAATGAGAGGCAAATTCAAGAAAACTTCCATTGCAGTAAAGAATTACTTGAGACAAGTAGAATAGATATATTCAGTATTTTACCTTCATATTTGGAAAAAAGCCTTTCTTGAAAGAATTATGATGGCATTTATATGGATAGCAATGCTTTTATGATTAGCTACATAAAATTCTTTGTTACCACTGAAATAAGATTATTGACATGATTTTTCCGTAGATAGTGAGTATGTAACAAATTATAGGGAAGCAGTTAATGTATTTTTGCAGTTTTCAACACTGTGTGAACAAGATTTTTCTTATTTTACAAGTATTGAAAATAAGATAGAAATCGTTCCCTACCTGAGGAAGACGAAATCCGTATATATATATCAAAATTCCTTCCTCGAATTCAACATTTATGTTCCAAAAACAGGCTCAGATTTCCGATTATTATTTGTTATAAATTGCTATACTGACGAAATTTAGCATTTACCTAATTATATTACGAGTTATTCAAATTGAACGCAATTGCATTTTGTTTTGAAAGAAACGACATTAACAATAGTCATTTTTTATTTCCATTAATGATCATGAATAAAATTATTATGAAACACATACTGTTACATGGATAATGGGGGGTCTCTAAAACTTGAACATTGTTACTAAGGTTCAATAAAAATCAAAAGATTGGGAAACACTTATCTAATGTCTTAAAATATGCAAATGAGTACAAAATTTAATTAATATAACTTTCATTCATTGAAAATTTTAGAATGCAGTCCCGGATCAACAAACTGACATCAAACGTACTTGGAATAAGTGGTTATACATAATATTTAGCAAAATAAGTTTCAAAATCTGTAAGTAATAAATTGTATATAGAATAAATCAAAAGTTTACAAAAAATAACTCCCTTTTATAAGGTAATAATAAGATGTTTCTTTCGTTTTAACATTGATATTTTAAAATCAAGCCTTTACTTCTAAATTTACAAGACCTCTGCATTCGAGAGTGGTTGTATATTTCCGTACACGCACGTTCATTTAATCAAAATCCTCAATGTAGGTTAAAAAGATTCAAATACACTTGATAAAAAAAAAAGGTGCACCAAGGAGTTCCCCGATTGTAATGAAATTTCGTATTCAAAGACATTTGGACCGAACACTCAAATGATTAAAATTTGGTATGAATGAAAGAATAGCGAGAATTACAGAGCATCGGAACTGTACACTCAGCAGGTGTATATAAGAAGCGAGTCTCAATCGGATGGTCAAATTTTCTGTTGCATTGCGATTTAGGATACCTTTCAACAACTGAAAAAATGCTCGCCGCAGGATTCGAGTTCATTACGAGCAATTGTCTGAGTTTAAAAGAGGTCGTATCATTGGATTGAAAGAGGCAGGCTGGGCAAATCGGAGAATCGCTTGTCATATGAGTCGAAGCGATGCGGCGATTAGAAGGTGCTGGCAAGAATGGGTAGATAATGGCAGATTTCAACATCATGATGGTAGCAGTTGATCTAGGGCTACAGCAGATCGGGAGGACAGAGTGATTGAAAGATGAGCTGTCGCAGCACCTGATTCACTGTTATCAAACATTAGACGTGCGACCCGCATACGAGTGTGCACCATGTCCATTTACTGATGGCTGATAGAGCGAAATCTACGCTCGTACCAACTGCTATGCCATCTGCCACTCACACATGCACACTGTCGAGCCAGAATACAGTGGTGCTTGGTTCGATCAGGTTGGAACGATGCTGACTGGGGACGTATAGTCTTTAGCAACGAATCCCGCTTCCAATTGTGTCCTGACGATCATCCAAGACGTGTCTGGAGACGCCCAGGGCAGCGTGCTGATCCTGCTTTCACTATTGCTCGCCATACAGGCCCTCAACCAGGAGTTATGGTCTGGGGGAGGGCCATTTTCCTTGATAGCCGGACCTCTTTGGTTTCATTAGAGACACACTAGCAGCACAGCGGTACGTCGACGACATTCTGAGACCTGTTTTGCTACAGTTCCGTTTGTAGTACCCTGTCCTTATCTTTCAGCAAGATATTGCCAGATCACATACGGCCCGTGTTGCTATATGTCCCGTGTTGCTATGATCACATACGGCCCGTGTTGTTTGGGATATTATGGGAAGGCGAATGCATCTACCAGGGAATGTTGATGACCTATCCCGATAACTGGAGCAAATTTGGTATGAAATAACGCAGGAGCCCATTATGGAGCTTTATCACTCTATGCCTCGTCGTGTGACAGCTTGCATCCAGGCTAGAGGTGGGTCAACACCTTATTGAGCTTGTTAGTTTGTAACTATGTAACTCTGAAATAACTCATTCAATTATTCTGAAATTTTAATCAATTTCTATTCTGTATATGATTTTTCTATAAGCCGAGTTTTGTCTCCATTGGACAACTTCTTTTTGATGCGTTGGTTTTTTTTTGTTATAGAATGTATATTTTAAGGAAATGTAAGTATGTAAGTCCTTATTTAGTTATATGGGCAGTGTTATAACACGGATTTTGTCGATTATCGATCTACACAACACAAAATTATTGAAAGAAATTTTATTTTTAAAGTTGTACAAATTTCAATATTTTTTCATTTGATTGTATGCATTTTAACAGTGATCATTGCATAAAATTTGAATTCATTTGCTACAAAACTTCCTATTTTCTACCTTTGCTTCGCAGATATTTTGAATACCTAGTCAAAACTGACTTGGTACAAACTCGAAAGCTTCTTTGTTTTACCAAAAGAATCACAAATGGGAGAATTTCTGGAATTGCTTTAATTTTTTCCCATGAAAATATCCCCAAAATTTTCCTTCATAACTTATTGTTATTCATAATAAATTATTCCTGATTCTGTATCTAATTTAGCATTAAATCAAAACTCCACCTCTATTCTATTAACTGAATTCTAACTACTATAACATGTTATTCTCAATTGCTGGAAAATGCTTAATAAGAAGAAACTTCTTTTATAGAATGAGGTAATGTGTAATATTTTTGACATTGCTTTGAAATATCTTTTAATTTACCAGTTTGATTAAAATGTATAGACTACCCTTGAAAGCTTTATATAATTTTTAGCCATATTGCATTATAATACTGCTAAATAAATATTTTCTAATTATTTTAAACATTTAAATAAGAACGAAATCCCAAAACTGTTAATAAAGCAGAATAGAAAATTGTTAAAAAGCTATGGTAAAATGTATATATAAGCCTCTGAATATTTTTTATCTACACACATAAAAAATTTAGTACTTTTAGAGTTCTAACTCTATCAGTTACTTACTTTACTTGTTTATTGTTTAATTGTTCTTGTTGAGTGAAAATATTTCTCGTGTAATCACAATATGTTTGTCTTTTATTGGGAAAAATACATAGATTGAGTGTTTTAACTTTAGCGTGACCCATATTAAACAATTTAATTCATATTATTCAAATTTAAATCTTGATTGAAAAAATTCCATATCCTTAAATTTTTCTTTTTCTTAGTAAGGTTTTTTTTTTATTTTACTTCAATACACCAAATATAATAATTTGTTTATATGCAGTTAATAGGTTAAACCAGTATTGTTTGATTTTGAATAGTTGTTGTTTTTACAAATTGGATTTCTTACGCACCTTTTTACAGGTACAGTGTATATCACGAATACTTAGTACCATCAAAAATCGACCATACAGTCATAAGATTCCTTCTTTCAATTACACAAAATTTTAAAAAAAATGTAAAGTATATCTTCTTTATTTTTTTGAAGATGATACGACTGTATTACAAGCTTTAAATGCATATTTATTTTGATGTAATTGTTTACAATTTTTATAGAAAAATAGTTTTTGATTTAGATATAGCAGCGGAAAATCTTTTCTTATTTTAAGAAGTATAAAAATGCACACAAAAAATTGTAAAATACCATTACACTCGAAAAAATAGTTTTTTTTATTGCAAAAACAATGTGTAAAAATAAAGGGGAAAATAAATAATGTTTCGTTTCAGCTTCAAGCACCAAAGTAATGAATTTCAGGAGCTACAGTGAAAAATTCTTTGAGGGCAGCGATGACTTTTTAAAGAACAGAACATGACGATAATACGATTCATGACAAAGCTATAACATGACGGCTGCGAATGGTTCTATTCTTGTGACACACGCATCTCCTATTGTTCATACTGACATTCGTTCAAAGCTGTTGCAAGGGGTTGAAAATAAAACTTTTAAAAAATATCTTTGCTATGTAAGAGAATAGTCTCTTCCATTTGAAAAAAAAAATGAATTTCTGAGTATTTGAAAAATGAATTGAGTTTGTTCCTTTTCGTGGTTGAATTTATTTTTAGCTCTCAAGATATCGTAAAGGAACGACACCGACGCGCCCTAGTCTGCTTTAATATGCAGTAGAAGCTTTAAGAAACAATTCATCATTCATAAATCCTGAGAAAATGCCAGGAAGATTGTAGGGAGACTGCTTTTGTTTGTGATGTAAATATTTTTATCGATTTTTATAATAGAAGTGACTTTTTATTTTTCTATTTTTAGCTTGTAAAGTGGGATAAAAATACGAATTTAATTTTATAATAAATATTTCAAAATTAATCTAACAATCAGTCATTAGAAATAATGATGAATTATTAGATAAGAAATAACGAAAATATTTTATACTTTTCAAAGATCAGAAATTTTTACATCACCATTGTTTCGGGTACATTTATTACAGGTGCAAATCCTTACAGATATATTTTTAATCTATTACATTCTGAATACAAAGCTCATTTAAGACTTTTTAGATTCTAAGTATTAGTAATAGATCTGATCAATAACGAATAACAATAAGGTATTCCTGCACTAACATTTTATTTTCCTAATCAGCAGTTTATCTTACAGTTGAAAGTGATCTCTTGCATTTTTCAGTGTATTTCTTCTCTGAAATATACAAGTTGAATGATTGTTTAATGAGTTTTTGTCATATGAAAAAGCACGTGTTGGTTGTTAGGGAAGAAAACTAAATTTGATATGTGCTTTTGGTAATTGAAAGTTAAAAAGAAAATTAAAGCAAAAGTAAAACAAATACAGCTTTTTAAAATAATATCGAAATTTTCCTTCTCGATAATTATTTTATATATAACTATTTGAATGGGGTTTTCACGCATGGCTTGCAATGCCAAGTGTTATGTAATTTAAGTGAGATGAAAAAAAAAAGCAATTATGAGGCTTGAATGCGATTAAAACGATGAATATTATATTAAAGTATAGTAATTTTAACCAGATAAATTAAATAACTTTTGGACATCGTATCGAAATAACTTACAATATTTTTGATAAAAGAGCATAATTTTCATAATTACTAATGCTTTTTAAATTAGCTATGAATTTTTAAGAATATACATTAAATGTATACCTCAAGAATTATTTTTTTTTTCATTTTAAAACATCGCTCTAACGCAAATATATGTAGCATTCTATAAAAATGTTTGATTTTATTTTTTGTATAAGAAAACCCTATCTTACCAGAAATTGTTTTAAATTCAATGGGAAATCAACATCATTTCTTTATTCAATAAGAATACATCTTTAAAATTATAAGTTGAATTATTTTTATGTACTCGAATTGGGTTTCAAAGAATAAAACCATTTACTCTACTTTACAATGTAAATACTTCTGTAAAATAATTATAAATAAAGGAATAAAAATATCTTTAACTTTTACACAAAATTTCATTAAATTAAAACTATTTTTATTTTGTTCATCCGTTTGAAACTGAAATATATTGTTATGAAATTATAAAATAGACTTAACTCTATCCTAAACTTTTTCAGAAATTATAAAATATAAGTACTTTATTTTATTTCTTTGTCATAAGTCTAACATCTAAATAGTTTGTCTTGCTAAAGAGAAAAAAATCGTTTGTATTAAATATAGTTCTATAGATAAAAAGTATGAACATATTTTTAAAAACAGTTGGACTGTATTATTTTTTACGAATGAAATGACACTAAAAATACTGAATATAATTTTTAATGATGGGAAGACATTAAGACAATTTTGAATTAACTAAATTTTTAGTCACAGCTGAAAAGACATTTTGACAGAAAAGGGAATTTAGATTTGATTTAATTTTACATAATTAAATCCACATTAACCCTTTTCAATGGTTATTGATGACATATGTCATAATTCCGAGTTTCAATCAAATGAATTAGAAAAGGACAGACTTATGAGATCTCACTTTCTCAGTCTTCCACTGAAAAGCCTTTGGAGTTTCTAATTAATTTTAACTCGGAAAAATCCATTTAATAACATAAATGGAACAAATAACATAAATGGAAAATTTTAATGCCTTGAATACATTTGTTTATTTTATTCAAATATATCTCTAACCTTAATATAATCAGGTGCAATGAGTTTAAAAACAAAACCAGTGATTAACTTTAAGATATACTGCAGAGCATTACGTAATTTATCTATTATACTTAGCAGTTAACATTTGTCTAAAATGTTACTCTCAAGATTGCTAATCTTAACTTAAAAATAGAAGAAGCGTGTACATGATTTTTATGTTAAATGTATTGTTATCCAAAGACGAAAATTATTTCTTCAGCAAGAAATAAGATCTTTTAAAATGTAACATTTCCAAAATGACTGATTGTGACAGATGATCTATACGTTTGTGACATTTGCTCTATACGTTAGTGTATTCATGCATTTTTAAAATTTCTTTTACAGAACATAAACTCTAAATTGAGGATAATATCAATGTTTATTGATTGTAATGAAATAAGAGGGGGAAAAGCTCTTAAATGAATTTCTGTGATAAAGTAAATGTAAGAAATTAAAATAACATAAATTGCATTGAATAATTTGGTATTTTGTCTATGTGTAATTTTTTCTAGTATTGGAACAAACTCCTGCATAATATATTTCATGCAAAAAGAATATATTTGAAAATCTCTAATGGTTAGGATTTATTTTAATTAGACTGTTACGAAAATTGGAAATGCACCTGAAGATATTTTTTATTAAATAATAATTCCCTTTAAGTTTGAAATAATTCGATTTGGGGATTTAAGTAATGGTTTTTTTTTCAGCAGAAGAAGAAAAATCTGAAAAGTTTTTTACTTCATGTGTTCCTGCGTTATACATATGCACAAACTCATAAAAATTGAGCATAAACAGTGGAATTATGAGATAAATAAGAAATATACTATTTCGGACTATCCTACTTTTTTTTGCTCGCAGATTCATTTTTACTATGCTTTCTCTGAAAGAAAAACCAAATATTTACAGATATTCAATAGGTTTCTATCCATATTTGAACAGTTTTGACAAATTTAGCGATGTGGACTGTAAACAAGTTCCAGAAAAGTATATTCCAGAAAGTCACGTATCTTTAGTTTGATTTACATTTTATTTTATTTTATATTTATCTCTGTCGGAAAGCACTCGATAAGGAAAAATTTGAAACTCTACAGTTGAGGAATATACTGTATACTAGAACCATTTGTGTCCTATGTTTACTTGAAATTTTTGGCTCAAAGACTGCTTACTACACTGATTCAAGAGCTTCTTTTGAAAGGATTTGTAAAAATGTATCAAAGTATCTGTCTAAAACTCATACGTATATTAAATGAAAGTTTTTGGAAAGAATTTTATCTGTAATGAAAATGAAATCAACTTTTATATTATAAAATCATATGGAAATAATTTCTGTCCCTAAAAGTATTATTTACTAATAATATAAACGAGTTTTAATAACACCTAGTCTTTTTCAAAGATGCGATAATATATTATTATTTTAAAGTATTGTATAAAATTCCAAAGAAATCAATTAAAATGTCATTTATTCTAGATTAAGTTTTATCAAATAATCCTCATCACTAAAATTAGGAATTCTGCATTTGACTACAAAATGAAAATAATCATGGTTGCATAGAATTTTGATAAGAAGAGGACACATTCATTCTTGATTAAATCCTAAATATTTATGAATTCTTAACGTTTATTCATCTCTGAAAAAAATTCTGAAGTCTTAAAGGAACTTTTTAATACTTTATTTGAAAATGATATGCGTATGTGGTATAATTTTTATTCTTTGTTTTTATTTGTATGTTATATTCTCCGTAGTAAGAGGGAAATTATTTGCATTTGTGTAGACATTGATATAAATCAATAAGTGTGTATAATTTACAATATAAACTACATCATATAGAAGAAATAATTGCTTACATTTATTTCTTTATAATGAAAAATGGTTCTATATGTTGAATCTTGAAACAATAGTTGTTACAAAATGCACTTTAATTCATTGAAAAAAGCTATTGAAAACATTCGATTGATTATTGCACAATTTTTAGATCCAAAAATTGAAAAATAAATAGAACCAAGATTAAAATTATTCTTAATAGTGAATTTGCTAAAACTGCACCACATGAATTTGGTCTGCGCTTAACATAACTAAAATTAGAATATAAGTATTCAATAGAAAGAAAATAATTAATACCTTAGCAACATATCTACTAATAGAAAAAACACTGAAATTTTGGTACATTGATATTCAAAACAGAAAGCAGAACCTTTCCCATTATTAAGAGATCTAGAATATTATAACTAAATTTATGATCAAGCATTACGATTAATTCAAGAACAAATAATTTGGTTAAACCTTGGGAGTGATTATTCGGAGAAAACGTAGCAGTTACTTTATAAGTTATAACGGATTAAATATTTAAAATCGGAAATTGACAAAATCTTAAATAAATTGAAACTAGGTCTAAAGGAAATTGGATTAATACAGGGAATTAAATTTTCTTATTGATTGGAAATAAATCCATAATTGCAAAACTAAGCCCTTTTTTTTCGACATATTGAGTTACATTTTATAAAGGAAACATTGGCTGTTAAAATTCTTCACTAAACCTAACTTAAAGCTATTTTTAAATAAAGGAAAAGGCATTTGACTTGATAGTGGTAGAGATTATACTAAAAAAATGCTTGTGATTAAAAAGGCAGACTTCTTTAACTAATGTTACAGAATTTATTCTTAATTTTAAAGATAATTTTATTTCAAGTAAATCGTTAATTTGTATGACTTTACAAAGCATTTAAAAAAAAAAACATACTGTAATCTGTATGGTTGTATGTTAACTTCAAAACACTTTTTTAATTAAATTATTCTTGACATGAATCTAAAAATAACAAAAACCACAAGCAATGCTGTTCCAAGATTACTATTTGGGATACAAATCAAAACTAATTAGTTTGTTTCCCTGTTAGAGTTTTAAATGTATTTGAATGTAGTTTACTCATATCAAAAATAAAAATAAATAAATGCATGAAAAACGAAAGGTTTCTTAATTTTTCAATTCTTTTTCACGATATTTTACTACCTACTTTTACACCATTTACCTCATAATTGCAAAGATTAAAAAATGTGCAGAAACTTACGTAAAATGCGTGAACGTCTTAATCCATGTGCCACTGTTTATTTTTTAAAATTACAAATCAACGGAAAGTAGCGCTTTTTTTTAAAAAAAAAAAAATTAATTAAACTTGGAAGATTTTTGGATCAAAAGAAGAAAAAAGTATGAAATTCTTAGCCCAGGCATTTAGTTGACCACTTTCCATTGAGTTTAATTAAGGTAGCTGGAAACTAAGAGTAGAGTAAGGCATTTTATTCTGCCAACAATCTTGAAAATAAAATGGAAATTAATTTTCTGCTTCCATAAAGACAAAGCTGCGGGGAAATTCTTTCGTGGAATAATTGTGAGTTTGAAATTAAAATCTTAGGGGGGAAATTCTTTTTCATTCTTGTGAGGAAAAAAAGAGTGAACGAGTAATTTAGATTTCAATTTGATGCAGAAAAACTGCATTATTATGGCAAACAAAAATGGTGATTGCATCACTGTCGTTGTATGAAACAAGTTCTGCATAAGTTCATTCAACTTTATTAAAAAGTGTCACAATGAAAAATTTGGATATATATTAATTACAAGTCGATAAAAATGAAGAGCGAACTTATAAATTTTAAAAAAATACGGACGTAAGACCTATGAAAAACATTTATTAACAATAAATTTTTGTTATTTATTAAAAAAGATGAAAGGCATTATAAGAAATGCTGTTTTGTGGAAATGATTCTCCATGGTCTGCTGAAGTGCATAGGTACATTTATTTTCTATTAAAGATACTGGAATTGTGTTTGATTGTCTGTTTATAATACTGTTCCAATATTAAAAACAAACTTCAGTAAATAAATATTTTTTAAAAATTAGCAATTAAGTGAAAGAAAAACAAAATGGAAAATTTGAATTGTATTTAAGCATTTTTAGACTTTTTATTTAAGTGTTTATAAATTCTTTCGTGGAAATGTAATACATGATTTTTTTTAAAAAAAAACAGTCCTGGAATTTTGTGTTATTTATGCGTAACATATATTTTTAAATATCGAAAACTTTACCTACATAGAAAACTAAATCATAGTTATTTCCTCAAATTGTTCTCTGTATTTTTTATTAATGCCTATTTTTAAGATTTGTAGGGTTTTAGGTTGAAATTTTATCATTTCAGAATTATTTAGTATTTATGTGCGGACTTCATTGATATCGTTTTGAAAACTTTCATATTTTTTTTTCTTAAATTTTATAATGTGAAGTATATAATAAATATTGTACAAAAGAAAGTCGCTGTTAGAAAAAAGAAAATCAGATAACTTTAAACCGAAAAGAAAAAGAAATCTCATCATAAACACACAGACACACATATATATATGTTTATGTCAATATCGTCGCAGAAAACTTGACAACGCGAACGTCTAATTCATGTCATCGTTTATTTTGTAACATATTTTTACTAATTAAACTGAAGATTTTGGATCAAAGAAAGAAATTTTATCTAGTTTAAGGTTTGAACACTTTCCATTGAGTCTAATTATAGCTGGAACCAAGAGTAGATATCATTCTCGCCAACACCCGAAAATCAAAATGAACACCCTTCGTTTCATAAAGATAGCCAGTGTGAAATTTTCTCGCGGAATAACAGAGTTTGAAATTAAAAGGGGAAATTTTCATTTGTGAGAAAGAAGAACGAGTAATTTCAGATCATCGATGCAAAACCGTTATTGAGGTAAACAAATGGCGGATTGCACGCCGTATGAAACAAGTTCAAGACAAGTTCATTCAACTCATTAAAAAGCACAACGAAAATTGGGATATATTAATACAAGTCGATAAAATGATATGAACTATAAATTAAAAGACGCAAGACCTATACTCAAATTTCGTTTATTTATTAAAAAGATGAAAGGCATTATAAGAAATGCCGTTTCAGAAATTATGTCTCACGAAGTAGTACATTTCATTAATGGAATTGTAAAGATCGTCTGTTTCCATAATAACTGTTCCAATAGATTAAAACAAATCATAACAACATCATTTTTAAAATTAGCAATTATGAAATAGTAAAATGAGGGCCCTGAATCAGAATTTTTACCTTTATCTATGTTTCATAAGTTCTTCGCGGAATACTACTATTTCTTTAAAAACAGTCCTGAATTTTGCGTTGTTTATGCGTAACATATGTTTTAACGAAATTTCGGCTCACAGAAAACTAAATCTGTTTCAACAACTCTTCGGTATTTTTATTAATGCCCATTTCAGATTTGTAGTTTTATATCACCAGAATATTTGAGTTTATGTGATTATTGATATCGTTCTGAAGCCACATTTTTCTTAAATTTTATAATGCGAAGCATATAATAAATATTTGGTGAAAAAGTCAAGCCGTTAGAAAACAGATGGTTCAAACTGAAAAGAAAATAAAACTCACCAAACAATACACAATACATATACATGTTTATACATACATATACATACATACACATACATATACATACATACATACACCTTTACATCATTCTGCCGCTCATATACATACATATGGCATACATAC
>BMAW01013121.1:322295-360438 GCA_019974015.1 Nephila pilipes
ATTATTTCTTAATTTAATTATTTGAATAAAATTTCTTTTATGACATAGATACATGTTTATTTTTATTGATAAATAAGTACAGTAACAGTGTTGTAAATGATTTGATAGTCCCTTATACAAGTGAAAATAGCTTTTAACTTAATGTAGAGAAGTTTTGAATGTGCTATTTCCTTGTTCTTTGTTCTTGCACCGTAAGTGATCTTTAATTCAGCATTCGAAGCACATTCTATAACAATTTTTTAGGACGATTCGGCGCTTTTCTGACTTTCGCCATCAGGTTACGACACAGTGTTGCTCGTATTTTCATCTAGTGTTTATAGTAACTGTCAGTTTTCAGTTCAGCACAGTGTTTCTTAGTGGTTAACAAGCATACTCCGTTTGAATACTATTATAAGTGTGTACACGTAGTGTATTGCACGGTAAAATGTTTCGGAAGCCCAGCAGATGTCCTTCAAGAGTTAATAAAACTATTAACTGGAAGCATATGACTAGATTAGCTTGTCATATCTTGCTTCAACCATCATTATACTGTATTAATACTTATTTTATGTGTGTGTATGTGAACTATGTTTCTCTTATCAATACAAGGATATTAAAAAAAATGTTCATTATTAGCTATCCAAGGGGTAATTGTTTTTGTTTGATCATTTTTTGCGTACCGGAGCACTTTTCAATTTTTTATCGTTTGTTTCAATTTTAATTATATGTAGCTTAAATATATTCAACTTAGCTTAAATATATTCAATTTAATAATTTATGATTTCCCTTAATTTTAATACCGGAAATGTTTACTATTTTTCATTTCTCGATATTTCATCGTTTACTTTAATTATTATATTTAATTGAGTAATTCAATAATAATTATAAAAAAAGTGCACCTTAAGTGGGTAAATCTGTTCTTTGCAAAACTTTGTACAGAAGTTTTTTTAATCTGAATTTAATTCTGCAGTTACAAGAGTTACGAAATACTTTGACGGATATTTATATCGTCTACAAATGCCCAGAATGTGCATAAACATAGCTTTAATTATTTAAATTTTTATCTATTGTGATTTATTTTTTTCAAAATTATATTGACGCTCGCTAAACCGTCACGGCTGTGGTCCGGAATGCTTGATATTTAAGAGCTCTAACTGTACTTACTTTTATGCGGAAAATAGAACTTTTATTTTTTTTCACGATGCTCTCGAACAGAAAATATCACTTTTTTATTAGTTGTGAAAATATTTGTCTATTGAGGGCGGTGAAGATGAAACATAATAAAGAATATACATTTAGGTTTTTAAATTTTAAACAGAATAGTTTTCATGTATTATTTGCTACATAAATATATTAAAGGAAGGCTCAATGGGTTAATGAGAATTAATCTTTTTTAACTATTTGTTTATGTTTACTTTAGTTTTTCTTTTCTAATAATAATTTAAAACTTGTTCTCGCTTAAATGCAATTTCAAAGTATAGATTTAATTTTAAAACGAAAGGATGATGATAAAGTAAGTTTGTTTTAGAATTTTGTTAGTTTTAATTACGTTACAGCTGAAAATTGCTTTTAAAGTTACATTTCATTAAATACTCCATCTTGTTTTCTAGTCAGAGTACTAAGTTTCAATTGATTTCTGACTCTGGAATCCTATTTATTGCCTCAGTATTTCAAAACTTTAAACTTTCTGTAATTGCACATTTTGATATGATTTTTATTTTGCTTTTTATGACTATATTTTTTCGACTAAAATTTGAAAAGAATGTTTTCAAATAATCTTGCTTTTATTAAAAAAATTTTCCCTCAAGAACTGAAGTACAAAATGTATAAACTAATTGCATTAAGAATAACTGAAATTTACAAATGTGTGAACAACTAATTGTTTAAAATTTAATTTAATTAATCTTAAAAACTTCTTTATCTTAGTATATGAAATGTTATACTTAAAAACTTGCATTTTCTTGGCGAGTTTTTATTATCAAAATAAAGCATGAAAATCCTTCACATTCTCACCTTTTCATAAAACATTCAGAATTCAAGAAAAGGTAATTCCTGACAAAATAAGCAAATTTGTATTAAGCAAGATATTTATTCAAATAAAATTAATAATAAAAATGGAATTCTGAAAAATTAAAAAGCTATGAAATACAGTTCTAATTTCAATGTGGGATTCAATATTTAAAAAAAGACTAGCATTAGTTAAGATTCTTTTTTACTTTTTATATAATATTTAATGTTCATCTACTTTACCTCTATTAGTTATTTTTAAGCAAATGTTTTTACGTAAAATTATATACTAAAAGAAATAGTATACAACAATGCTCCCAAATTACTTCGCAAAATAATAAAATAAAATTTGTCAGCTTCATCTTATGCAACATTTTTATCATATATAGATTTAGAAAAGCTGTAAAACTTCTGTTTAGAGCATGATTGGAACTTAAATAAAGCAAGATTCACAGTAGTAGTTTTTGAAATCTAATAAAAGTATACAGCGTTCTGTATTTATAATTTAAAAGGCATTGAAGAGAAACTTTGTAGCAAATATTCTTTAGAGTTTAACCTATTTGCAAATTTTACGAAAATCTTTATTTATAAACCCGTTTTAAATATTCTGTGACCAAAAATATCTTAAATTAGTAAGGACTCCGAAACTATTCTACCATTGCCTTGAATATAGGAGAATAATTCAAAAGTTATGAATTGTTATTATCTATGTAAAGATAAAACATACAATGTTCTTATTTCTCTATTGACGTTAAAAGCATATTCTAGGTGCCCGAGAAAAGTGGAGAAAGCCTAACCTGCTGATCCTGTTATCAAAATGATCCTCAGCAAGGGCAATTCCAATGGCCAGCTATTACGGCCATAAATTGCTTACTATGGATTAACTGCTAGAGTTATTGAGCTCCCTAAAGTCTATTGCATTTGCGTGCTAGTATTTTATACCGTAATAGGGTAAGTGAAAAAGAAAAGAGTCTCCTAAGTATCTATAAGGAGCAGTCTCCATTACCTTACTACTGAGTCCCAGAAGTGTTCAAGGTGATTTATAGCTGTTTCGACACACTAGTGTCACGAAAGCTTTAACAAAAAGCAAGGAAAAATTAAGAAATACTTGATGTTTCGACAGTGAAAGGTATCATTAAGACAGATTTAGATTAGTTGCTTATTAAAGCAAAATATCTGTAATGCTTTGTATTTCTCCGGATTAGAAGGCTCATTTCGTGAAAAAAAAGGCAACTTATATACCATTCTCATTCAATATGCTCTATCAATATACTATATTAAGATATTCAGAGATTCATATATTACTGACACTGAATACTTTTCATGAAGCCCCTATTATACCATTCTGGTTGTGGCGCTTATAAAAGGCAAAATGTATGCAATGACTTTCGATCTGACTGTAGATTCAAAGGAATGCTCAGAGAAAGGAAGGTAACACATAAATCATTCGCAGATTATTACTCATGAAATTCTCCGCATACCTCTGCAATGGTAAACGAAAGGAAATTTATGTAATGCTCCGAGATGGTTATTATTTGTGATAAACCAATATATTGCATTGAATTTGGCGCTGGTATGAAAATAAACGAGTGAAATAATTTCTGATGTGATAAATGTCTTTTTTTTAATTCAGAAGCCAATATATTTCTCCAGTAAGTTATTATTCATGGATATAATCGTTTTACTACATAAATGACGAAAGAATGATGACAAGAGACAAATTAATTTATAAGAAACTTTGTTGAATATTTCTTTGGATAATAGCTATTTTTGTTTATCTAAAGTTAATAATTAATATTTTACATTTTTAATAGCAGTGATTTAATATAAGAGAACTATTATCAAATACTGAATAGGGATAAAAATACAGGTAACATATAATTGAATTTTTATTAGTATCCCTCATTTTACCTAAATAACAAATTTTAATATGTTCTATACAAAAAGCTTAACACACAAATTGTATTTCTACATTCTATTTTCATTTGCTTACATTCATCATGCTTCTTGAATTTGTAGAGATAATATATTGAAATGTTAGCTTCAAGAATATATTGAATTTCTATTTTTCTCATTTATTATATTAATATTTCATATCAATATTGAATTTGATTACATCAGTGAAAAATGAATTCCATTTTATTAAATTTCGTGACATGTTATAAATTATTAAGAGCTATCCAGTTGCACAGGATAGATGTCTGATTGAAGAATAGAATTAAAATGCAACAAATCAATATATATATATATATATATATATATATATATATATATATATATATAAATTTTTGCATGTAATGTTGTAATATTTCAAGTGTTCAATCAAGTGATTCTATATTATAGCAAATTATGTTCGCTTTATATTGTGAAAATAAAACTGCTCAAAACATTCCATTTTATTTCGGATAATCAATAAACCACATATTTAAATATTTAATTTAAAAGCTGTCTTACATGAAAAGTGCTCATTAATTTAATAATCGAAGTAAAGCGAAGCAAGAAACAAAATATAAGTAATTTTAAACAGAACATACAAATATATTTAAAATTATCATTGATCGTTGCTTCCGTGGAATATTTATTTCAGAATTAAAAAAGTCGAAAACTTTATTTAATCATCAAGGGCTAAGAGGGATGAATCTATTTATCTTTTAAATTCCTTTGAATGTGGCTAAGAGTGTCATTTTTTACTAACTTTTTTTTTCTTTTTTTCATTTTAATTTTTCCCATTATTCGTAACAAATTTCGTTTTTTTTTAGCTTTGGAAAAAAAGAGTATTAGATTTTGCGAGAATAGCAGTAAAACATTTGAATTAAATTAAATATAAGTCTTCAACTTTATTCTTTCTAAATTAGTCATTAATTTAGAAACTACTCAAAACATTTTTATTTTTTAGCAGAAATTTATGATACCAGTGTTATAAAAATCCTTTTTGAAATGTAAAAAAAAATATTTTTTGCTTAGAAGCAAAACGCATAGCGAGTACTTAAGGATTTAGGATATATTTATTACTGTTAAACAAAACAAAATATCAAAGTTAGTTCGTTTGAACTCTTAATGTGAGTATCTTTCTGAATATTTAAAAATATTGACGAATAGATGGTGAAAACTATATATTTTCCAAATTAATTAAAGAGTACAGTAACATTCTAAAATAGCAGTTTCTTTAAAAAATAAGCAATATTATCTGATTAGTGAAATAATCAATATTGTGAATTTTAAAATCTAAAACAAATTATGAGAAAAATCGTCATTTATAATTATAATTAAGATTAATAGAGTAAAACAGGATAAAGAAATGTATGTGTGACTGGATGTTGCTATATATATTCAATGTAATGTTATTTTAAAATTAAGTTTCAATAAATTTTTTCTAAATAAAAACTATTAGGATCGTACTTTAATGAAAGAAAAAAATACGATATATACTGTATTTTAAAGAAAATAAATCGAGTTGTAAAAGGTTATTAAACATAAAATTAAATTTGAAAATCCACACAGTTATCGAATGATATGGTATATTCAAAAATTATTAAGAAAACTTATATTGAATGAAAAAACTCATTGCATTTCATCATATTTCTGCTTATTTATACATTTTATTCTTGAGTTTATAAGCACAAAATGTAATACCATATATATTCAAATTTATTTTGAACATTTTAACTTCTGCTTTAACGTCAAGACATAATTATGTAAATAGAAATATAGTGTACACACTTTTATTCCCATTTTAGTATCAGGATTTCAATTTCCTTAACTCGGCGTATTTCATACGGGAAATTCACTTTCTCCTTCGAGCTACTGCATCAAGATAGATTAGAAGCTTCATTTTAAACTCATTTAAATTGTACGTTTCTCAATAGTGAACCTCACTGCAATTTATGAGTGGAGTAATCACGAGGATGATCTTTCTAGAACAGAAAATACATATTCCCCGTTTTCGATAAACTTTAAGCTAAGGTCTTAAATTATTCTGTTAATCACATAAATTTCCATCTATGCAGAAACACATACGACATTTTGCTATTAAAAACTAAATTCATTCGATGAACTGTTACGAGCATACGTTTAATTTAATTGAATATCAGTCAATTTTTTTCTAAATGTTATTCTAAGTGTATTTTTTGTAGCTTCATTTTAATGAGAAAAGTTGAAAATTTACAAGTTGAACTATAACGAAAGCGAAAAGATGGAGTTACAACAAATAAATAGGTATTGGATGTAATAAAAAGTATTGCATAATATGTCTATAAATTTCTATTAATTTTTCCCAAATATTTAAGTATTTAACTCGTTCCATTTAAAAATGCAAGTTATTATACCTTCGACAACAAAGTTATTAAAAAAGAAATGAAAACTTAAGACGAATGTTTATCTCCTTATAAGGTTTGGAAGCTTATATTAATTTTTAAAGTTGTAATAACTTTTGAAATAAAAAGTTATTTTACCTGAAAAATTTATCTAAGATTTAAATTATCAATTATGAATATATATTAACATTGCTAATTGCTATAATTTTTGCTTATACGCTGATCTCTAAAAATTAACGTACAACCTGTTTTTTTTACGCCCACCGTTAAAAGAAGGAAAATAATGATAAAACTTTATAAAACAACACTATACTCAACACTAATTTAAAAAAAGTTTTTTTCACCTATAGAGCAAACGAAAGAAATTGAGAATACCCCACTTGTATAGTTTCTGTGAATTCTTTTTTATGTTTGTGGATCTTCAATTGTTGCTACAAGATAGCGTTAATCATGTCCAAGAGATATCTCTTACCCTATTCATTAAGATGACGGGTAATTGAATGAATGGAAAAAGGGTTATCATAAGCTGGTAACGGCCAGACGTTTTAATGCGTAGAACATGTGGTTCATAGATTCAGGGATCAATTTGAAACTGAAAATTCAATATCAAGAAGACCTATTTCAGGCCTCCTATGGGCTACAACTCCTGTGCAAGATAGCTTTCTAGAGTTTTCGACCGGAAGGAGGAGAAACACTACTGTTCCTCAGCTCATTTCTAATTATTGTGTCAAAACAGTGACGACAATATTTGCTTACTACGGTCCGTTTAAGTATTTAAAATCAAGGACATATAAGACAATCCCTTATGCTTATTTCTCTTATTCGACGACACATAATTGCCTATTTACGTTGAGCAAGGGACCATGTTTACCTCGAACGGGCAACAATGGTCTTCTGTACTTTTCAAAGATGAATCCCAAACTATTTTAGGAAATAAATTGAGTTAAGAGCTAATTTAGAGAGAACAAGGCAACAAATCTCGGAAATTAAACATTGTTAAAAGACACATTTATAGGGGAGGAGACTTGGCTTGGGCTAGAATCTCTCTGGGTGGACACATTGATCTGTATATGCTCCGTGGAGGTATTCTGATTTCTGAGAAAAATATCGGGATGAGATTCTGGCTTCATTTGTCACACCGTATTTTAATGTTATTGATAATAAGTTAATTTTAATGATTGATAATGCCTAAGCTTACAGAACTAATTAGTCTTGTTAAGGAATATCTTTAGAATTATAATTTGTGGAGTGAATGACACGTATATGGTCAACTTTTTCTCCAGGCCTTTATTCAATAGAAAATTTTAGCTTGATTTCAGCAGACACTTGATTGACTGCCTTAAATCTTGCTCTAAGGTCGTTAAATGAGTTGAATAAGATTTGCTTCGTGTATGGTCGTTGCTTCCCAATCCAGTGTTTCATAACTTAGCTGGTAGTTTGGAATTACGTAATGCATTGGTGATAGAGAGTACACTTATAATGCATTATGAATAGAAGGCGCATTCCTCATTAAAATACGTTAACTTTTTTCACTAAAATATGTGATTTATCTTTCATGGAACAGAGGACTTTTGCACAAAAAAATGATATTTATTTTTTATGAATCATATTTGATATTTGTGGTTGATAAAAATCAGTACAAGCTGTTTAAAGAGCGATTCATTTTAGTGTCATGTTTCTATGTTATTTTGTTTTGAAAAAAGACTGGTTGTACCTTAACTTTTGGAAGATAATGTAGTATTAAAGTAAGATACTATAATCATATAATTTCTCGTTTTAAAATTTTATTATTCCCTTTAAAAAATGTAATGGAGCTAAAAGCTGTATGAAAGTATGTATTAATATGTTCCTTTACGCCTCGCGGGCAAATTGAGTTTCATGTTTTTATTTTATAATGTACAAATATCTAGTTCAGATTGAATATATTTGAAAAAGTAATTTATAATAATAAGTCTTAACTTAACGCGAATAAATACTGACAAATATAGAGAAGAAAAAAAAATTTACTAGAAGAATGTTAAGAAAAGCTTTACAAATCTTGATACTACTCGTATAATTATTATAAATCCAGAGTTCATAAGATGTCACACTCAAATAAATCAAAACAGGAACTGCATTATTTCTTTTCATTAAACTAAATAATTAAAACACACAAATTTTACAAAAAAGAAAAAAAACCAGCTTTATAATTTAATTTAAAAATGATAGTATATATTCAAGTTGCTTCTCAAATTTGTGAAGTCAAAAATTATCCTATGTTTAAATCGATGAACTCCAAATTAAATTCATTTAAAACTATAATGGTATTTTAAATTCATTTTTTTGCTTTTTCAGAAGTAATGGAATTGACATAGAAACCTCTGCTCTCTATTATGCCCAAAAACGCAGTTAAAAACTAGACTAAAAATTCAGTGTATATTTCAATCTTTTATGCATGCTTGTAAATTTCTGAAAGTTATTGTAGATTCTCAAGAAAAAGTAAAATTGACAGAAAAGAATGAAAAAAAAAAATTACTTATAAAATAAACAACTAAAGATAAGAATGAATCTCACAAGTTAACTTGTCTTTATAAGACAACAAAAAAGGTTAAGCTCTCAGCGCATCAACTAAATTAATTTCAAGCACTGTGATGACTTTAGCTGAACATTTTGGAATGATACATTGTATTTGATAGTATAATAATTTTTTCCTCTTCTTCACTAGATCGATAATAAGACAATTTCAAGCTCATTGTATAAAGTTAATTTTTTAGAATAATCTATGTTTACAAGCAAATTATATATATATATATATATAGCTTGCATTTTTGATATAAATTATATTTTTGCATTTTGTATTTTGTGTATATAATAATAAATTATATCATTATGGGAATAGCTTACATATTTCTTATATTATTTTATAATTTGATCTTTGTTTCTTATAATTCTTTTAAAAATAATTTTTATTAAATGTGTGTCACTAGGAACTTAACTCACTAGATAAAGGCTTATTTTTACATATTTTTTACGAATTTTTGAATTTTAATTATTTTAAGAATGGTTATTTATTCCTGTGAAGAAAGCTTTTTTAAAATAATTTATATTTAAACTTCAAGGCATAAAAGTTTTGTAAAATATTTTTTTTAAAATTAGTAGGCTAAGTAAATATAAGTAAACGATTTTTAAATTGTAAAATCAATCAATCAATAAGTTTGTTTGGCAGTAATAGCTAACCTGGTAATAAGTATATCGCGACATATTGGAAGAATGGCTTTAGTACATGATTTGTGTTAGCTTATGAGGTATAATTTTGCTATTTTTTTTAGTTAAATTTTTTTTAATAATGTATATATATATATATATATATAATGTATATATTTAGTTAAAAAATTTTAATATATGTATATGTGTGTATATATATATATACATACATACGTATATTTATATATGCTTATGTTTATGTGCATGTAAGTATGTATGTGAAAGAGAAAGAGGAAATATAAGGAAGTTTTGTTTTCACAGGAAACAAAGAGCTTAAAAACTGATGATAAAAACAAGTGTTTGAAGTTTTTTGTGGTCTTTGAGGTAAATGCCTGCGCAGATCCTTCGAAAGTAAAAAGATATAAAAGAGTTGATATCTTTTTTTTCATCTAGAAAGGAAATAACTGCAGCGATTTCTTCAGTTGCCGCAATTTAGGTAAATAATCTATTTTCTTCCAGAAAAGTAATTATCTAGAGCAGTGCGACAAGGAACGGTATGGCAAAATGTATTAGAAAAATGGAGCCAAAAAAGAATGAACCAGCGCACGCAATTCAATGACAGTAATGTCACGAAACCTTCTCTTTTTTTTGGTTTTCATTATTATCTTTTAATCCATTGCGTATTTATTGGATATTCTGCTTTGTCTTTTCCCATCTGGCCTAGGAAATAAATGATGAATGTATTACTGTTCAATTAAGATTCTTGCTTAATTATCAGATATGAATACCCATTTTTCATTTAAGTGATTTATTATATTTATTCTTCTTTCCTGTTACTGAGTATGCTTACTTAATGGACCATATCTTAACTAAATTGCAGAAATTATTTTAAGAAATATAAGAAAACTCAAATGAATTCCTCCCTGTTGCCCATTTAGCTTAAAAATGAATCAAAATTTTACATTGAAATATTTTAGACAACTAGTAATAAAAGTTGAAATAAAAAATTAAAATTAATTTAGTTGCTACATCTAAAATATAACATTTTTTTATTTATTGTATACATTATACGAAGAGTAGGGATGATTGTAAACTGAAGACTTTAGTTGGAAATCTTTAATTGATATTTCTTATGATTAGCCACCTACACAATATCTTCATTTAAAACATTTTTAAAATCTAGCATTTATTTGAAGCGAAAGCTGAATTTCTGGAATTTCTTCAGTATATGCTTGTTTTGATAGCATAAATAAGACATGTTTTCAAATCCCTGATAATATAAACGTAATAGCACGCAGAATACTTTAAGATCATAATTACAAGTTTCTAAAAAATATGAATTTTCATATTTAGTATAAAAGTAATGCTTTGATGTACGAGTATATTCTGACATTATTGAATCTAAGTGCGTCAATTGAATTGCCTTTTTTAAGGTAAAAATTAAAGTAAAAGATCTAGAGTGATGAAATGATATATGTCTTATTATAAATATAGAAATAAGTTGGAAAAAACTTTTGTTCACATTTATTAAATAAAAATAAACGTACAATAATAATTTGTTGGGTGTCTCAAAAATGTTCGAGGTGTGGCTATTAATTAACGAGACTAGCGCTGCTACAGTAGGAGTGTGCATGAGCCAAACGCCAACGAAAGACCACAGTTTAGCATCCTCTTTCGATTGGAGTGCTTCTCGTTTCCATAAGTAAATCTGTATACCCGTAGACTTCGTTCGGATTAGAGTTATTTTTTGTACCGCCAGAAAAATGATAAGTGAGTTTCGAATTGTTGTGAAATTTTTCATGAAATGGGGAAAATCCACTATTGAAACTTATAGTTTATTGAAAGAAGTGTAGGGCAATGAATTTATATGGTATGAGCATATTTTTGATTGGTCGCCCTTCCACGTCAAAAACAAATGACAATAGTGAAAGAAATCGGTAATCTAGTTCTATCTGAGCATTCGTGAGATTTCTCAAACTGTAGGAATCGACAAAGATTCAGCGCGGCAAATTTTTCCACCAAGACAATGCGCCGTTTCAATGCACTGTCTGTCGAAAGGTTTCTAGGCCAAGTATAGTATCCCAGTGTTAAACCATCCACCTTATTCACCGGATCCTTAGTCATGCGACTTCTAAGTGTTTTCTTAATTGAAATCTGCATTAAAAGGAACGAGATTTGGGTACGTTGTAGCTGTGAAAGAGACAGTGGCACGCGTACTGAAGGAGATGACAGAAGAAGACTTACAGCACTGTTTTAAACATTGGAAGATTCGCATGGAGCGTTGTAAGGGTAGAGCAGGGATGTATATTGAATGTGGTAATAAGTAAATATGTATGATATCAAAGTAATATGTTTTACAGTGTCAGTCTCGTTATTTAATAGACACACACCATAGGGGACTATCAAGAACAGAAATTTCCTCTTTTTTTTGTAAGTTTATGCTTCATCTATAAGTTCTTAAGAATAATTTGTAAAAATTCGTTATCAATTTTTTTCAGATATTTTTAGTAAAAAAAAAAAATAATAATAAGTTTTTTGTTTTTTTTTAAATATATATATAAAACAATGTACTTGGAAGATTATTTGAACATGAAAGAGATGATATTTTTTTTCAAAAGTTGAATTATACAAGAGTGATTCAAGAATTAAGAAATACAATTTATTGAAATACCTAGAAGAAGAATACCTTAAGAAATAGAAATACCTAGTGGTTATGGTTTTGGATTCGTGACCGACGGTTTTCGTTCAGTCGCGGATTCGATCATCGGCTGTGGAAGACCCGCCGTGTAGCTGAGGTTTATGCACGTTAAGTCTGTCGGGGCCCAAAGTCCTCCCGTTGGAGTGGTGTGGAAGTTAGGATAGGGGAGCCAGTTCAGGTGTCATCCTTGTCACTTGAACGAGGTTCAAAATTACGAGATCCGTCGCTAATAGCCTTCGTGTTGTTTCTAGTGCGACGTTAATAAAAAAACTAAACTAAAACTAAATTAAAATTTGTTGCTTATTCATATCTATTTCTACTTATTTAATTACAATCTCAAGGATGGCAAAATGTTTTAAAACTTTACATAATACTTCTACAGCATACTTTTGATATCGTAAATTATTCAAAAAAATTTTTAGGGCATATTTAAACAATGAATTTTATATATCCTGTTTTGCTGAAATTTCCTATGAAATAAAAATTGATCATGTACTGAAGGTTATTAAATTGTATTGATAAATCCTATTTTTTTTTTTTTTTTTTACTCATGATAGAAAAAATTTCTTAAATATTATTTGTAACCACCTAATACACACATATCTAGTTACTGAAAGATCAACTATTAAGTGCTTGTTTGTCATGGCAATAAATTTCTAAATACTTCTCAGAATTGATTCGTTTATTTCTAAGGAAATATTTAATTAAAGGATCTTTTTATTTATATATTTTTTGTGAAAAGGAGAAACTGAAAAGAAGTTGTATTTAAACAATAAATGAATGGAAGGAAAAGTGTTTTACTTACAGGTTTAGTTTGAAATAATAGATGAAAGCTAGTATAATATACATTGATAACAAATTTAATATGCTACTATCACATGATTATGTGTTGATAAAATATTCTTTGTAAAGAATATTCTGTTCATATGACATTACTTTTGCATGAATAAAAAGCAGAATCCTGAGAAAAAAGGAGTTCAAGGAAGACTAAACGAAAAAAGGTATGAACAATTGATACATCAACAAATAAAAGACAAAAGAAGGAGCATTTTTCAAAGTAAGAAGGAGATAGTACGATAAAATATTTATTATAAAAGTATATCAGTAAATTAATGTACCCAAGGTTGAATATACTTATAAATCCAAACAGCGTGGAGATGCTATTTTCATAATCGTTCGTTTTAGTTTCATTTGTTTTATGGGAGTGTTACTTAGCTTTGATTATTTGAATACAATACTTTGATTAATTGAAATAAATGTGAAATATTTATTAATCTATTAGAGGTATACGTTTTTATTTTTGAAGAATTCAAGGGATTCGAAACATGCAATTATAGTTAAAGAATATGGAAATAGCTATTTATAAATCAGGTCTTGTTTAAATGAAAATTTATTAACTTAAGTTACATTCCGAGTTGAACAATGTATAATATTTGCAAATCTATAGCTGTACAATTATAATACAGATATTTAAAAGTGATAATCAATTAAGACGAATATTGGGGAAATGTTACAACTGAAAATAATTAGCAATAAATTTTAATTCCTTTCAGTAGCATAGTTCTAATTCACTGCTGAACATGTCAGAAAAATACTTTATTCTTTGAATTCATGTAATTTTAATTTTAGTTTTAAGTACTGTTTGCCTTCTTGTTTTAGCACTAGGGAGTATCCTCTCTTTCATCTCTTCGACAAATCCTCACTCTACATAAATTTGTAGGATTTTAAAAACCCAGGAAGAGAGAGAGAGAGAAAACATCCAAAAAATGTGCAAATGAAATAGATGTTGAAGAACATTACATAAATTCTGCCTTAAAATCTGAATATTTTCGATAGAGAATTCAAGATTCAATGGTACTGAATGGTAACGACCTATCACATAACGTGAAAGTATCATTGAAAAAAAGCAAAGATATAAAGGCAGAGAGAAGTTTTTATAGCACGAAAGAGGTAAAAGAGGAAATAAAGAATGACGAAGAAATACAGAAAGAAATGTTACATGCTTTTTCTGAAGTATACGACTCTTTTATTGCACATGGGTATTTTGCCTTCCTAAGCATGAGATATTCGGATGAAACCATCAAGTACTCACTCATTCTGAAAGTCTAAGCCTTAAAGAATTATTTTTTGAGTGCAACTGACGTCATTCTGGGAATGCGTTATTATAAAAAGCAATTACACTCTATCTGAAGGTAGATCTAATTGAATTTAAAAAGTTTGAATGCATTCCTTGGAACTACTCACACAAAAAAAGTTCTTATTCTACGAAGAGTATTTGTTTGTTAGAAGAGAGTTTTAATCTTGTGCATTAAGGATATTTTTACTGAAGCATTTTCTTTTGTTTGTTTTAAAGAATCTAAATTTAGAAATCTTTTCTGGAGAAAAATATATTACAGGTATAAAAATGTACTTATACATAGGTGACGAAATAAATATTTTACTTATGCTAGATTTGTATACAAGTAAATATAGAGTACTTTCATGATACAAATATATTTTAATTCCCAGATGGCTGAACATCAAAAATTTAACTTAAAAAACTTATATAAGTTCTTACCAAAATAGTTGTTGTTTATTAGAAATTATATATATATATATATATATATATATATGTGTGTGTGTGTGTGTGTGTGTGTGTGTGTGTGTATGTGTGTGTTTAATGAAAATATTAATTCAAATAAAAATAAAGTAACCTACACATGAATTAATTAAAATTAATAAAGAAACAAATATTAAAACAAAAATGTATAATTAAGAGTAAAAACGAAACAATATTTTAAAAAAAAATTTAACGAATAGAACATAAATCAATAAGAAAAAGGAAAAGTTCTAATTTACTCTTATGTATGTCTAGTTTCATATGCAACAATGAAAAAGAAATCTGAAATGACACACACTCGAATATATATACATATATATGTAACATTTGTAAGTTCTGAATCTGTCCTATGACAGATTTACAAACCGTAACTAATTTTACATGCCCAGTATTTACAAAAAGATATGAAAGGCTTAACATATTTATTATTATTAATTTGAAAGAAAATAACATCAATAATTGATGTAAACAGTCTAAAACTAATAAAAAAACTAAAATTTAATTTAATAAAAATGTAGATAAATATAGGCTAAACAATTATTTGCAGGACCATCTTGTGTTTAACTTCTTTATAAATCTTATTTCTAAAAATATAATTTTCTTTTCAGATTAACATAACTGAACAATTATTCACATGCAATAATCTAGTTAATAATAAATTTTTTATCAATCTCTTTTAAAATTTTAATAAGATCCTTTATGTCAATTGAATTAAAAATATCTTCAAAATCATAGTTATAAATAGTACAAATCTCTAATATTAATATTTTTGGCTATATCAGCACTATTTCTTAATATTTTCAGAACTCTGGAACTTATCTACAATATTCGGTATAATATTTTGTAATTTTTTCCCAGTAAGAGTACTGGAACTATCAGTTGCTGTTCTGAATTTTAAAGGGATTTTATGAAATCTTGGCTTTAAAAATTTAGGAAATGTAACATTATTTATACTGTCATCAATTTTCTTATAAAATTCTATAAATCTTTGTAAATTCTTACTGACTAGTACTAACACATTTAAATGAATTATTATTTTCAGAATGCCTATTTTTAATGTTAAAGTACAGTTTTTTCCCCATATATCAACATAATAATTAGGTGCATTGTCTATATAAGCAATAATAAATGTATGCTGGAGATTAATAAAAGCAGTTTTTAAATATTTCTTCTTTATTATAAATATCTATATAACTAAAGACCAATTTTTAATATGGTAATTAATACAATCTTTAAGCTATTTAAAGGATTCTAATGGAAGATCATAATTAACGGTTAATTTAGCAATAAAACTGACCATATATATATTTATTTGTTTTATAAAATAAAAGCTATTTTTCGAATGTTAAAGTCTAAAATCAGTATCCTGATTCATAATATTGTCTTAATAATTTGTCATCAAATATATCCATAATACCTGTAATAACACGTTCATATTCCTCACTGTTACATTCTTTGAAAAAATTGCACATAGAGATATTTTCATTTTTTAAATATAAATTATTGTTGTAATTAAAAAGAATACGACATATATTTTGTTATATTTATAAGCTTTTTTAATATTGAGGTTTATATTAGGGATTAATGTTTTGTACTATTAAGAAGCTTATTAAAATTAATTTGATCAAAATATTTATTCATAAATTTAAGAGAGCATTGATGTACTTTTAGCAGCTCAAAAATTTAATATTTCATATTTGTGGATCAAACAGTTATATCCTTAACTAAATGAAACGCATACTCACAAGTATTTTATTGTGTGATAAACAGTTACTAACTAAATACATGTCTCTTTTTTAATGCAAAATAAAAGAATTAAATACTTAGTATTTTAAAATTATAATCTTTCTCAAAGTTATCGCTAAGCTCAAAATTTTTCTTAATATAATTCTTGTTCATAATCTTTCATTCCCCTTTCTTTGTCTTCCTGACATTTTCTTCCATCATTATTATAAAAAAATTCCCATTATTATTATCATCATTATTATTCATTATTATTCATCATTATTATTTAAAAGATATATATATATATATATATATATATATATATATATATATATATATATATCTTGATTGATTGTATAAACCCTCAACCTTGTCAAACCCATGTAAATGAAAAACAAAAATTCAATTGTATTAATAACAGGCAACTTAGATTTTATGTATCAAGTCCATGTTGATCAATTCTAAAATTAAAAGAAACAAAAAATTTAACAATGTATTTATAATTACAAATTTTACAATTTAAAAGATCAGTACAGTTGAAAGTTTTACAAAAAAATCAATTAAAGTATCTTATTAACTCGTCTCTTATAGATAATTTTGGACCAGGATTCTGACATACATTAAAAAATAAATTATTTACATGTGTTTCAGCTATTCGAATTTTGGAGATTACAATCCTCCTTATTTCCATAGTCATTAACTTCGTTACCTAATATATTCTATTGATAAACACCGAAAATATACTTTTTATTCCAAAGCATTCTAGTTTTATTAGTTTTGTCCTGTATTCCAACAATTCAACATTTTTATCTCAAACTGTATAAGAATCTTTGTGTTGTAACTCAGTGCTGTTTTTTCACTCTCCATACTTCATCTCTGTCTACAAAACCGATACGCCTTGCAAGACAGTAATATGATTATATAAAGCAAATGTACAAAATCCACAATCATAAAGTAATCAGTACAAAACACTTCAAGCACAAAATGTCTACTATAATACGAATTGTCAGATATACTAAAAGTAAACTCAAGCAATATATAACATATGTATATATATATATATATATATATATATATATATATATATATATATATTTCATGAGTTTAATGTATTACATAAGTAGATTAACAAAAAATATAAAGATACAAGAAAAATTTGAAATTTTTTTTTGAGTAAATTTAAACAAATCTTACAATTTTTTAAAAGTTCAGAAATGGAGAAGAATATTTTGAATGTTGTAGAAAGATTTAGACTGTTAAACTGGATTATTCAAGAATTTTAAATCTAACTATCCTCTTCGTAGAAATATATTATTGAAAATGTCTGTAATACAAAAATATGTATATATATGAAAAAAATCCTGAAAATTTAAATAAAAAAAAAATAATAAAAATAAAATAAAAAAAGAAATGCATACAAAAAGAAAAAAATCTATAAATACCAAAAGCTAAAAAAATCATAAGCTAAAATAAAAAACTTAAAAGAAAAATGAAGTTTTTCCAAGTATAACACTCCTCATGTTATTCAGAATTTTTTTCCGTGATATAACAGTCAATAAAATCTCTTATGAATGCCGGTGAGTGCTTTGTACATCTGGATGGATTTATATACACTTAATGATGAACTCTGTGATTTTTCGAAAAAGAGTTTCCATTATCCTTCCCCCAATATATATGTATATATATATATATATACTCTCTATATATTGAATCACTGAACCACCTTTCCCTTAGTTTTAAATCTGTTAGAAATAATCCCTACTAGATTGAGAGAAGTTATCAAAATCCCTCTGAATCCCTTCATTTTTTGCCACGTGACTTATCACGTAATCTGGAAAAATCTCTACCTATAATTTTGAAGATTAGGCAAAATTCTCTCTTTTCTGTTATAATTGAAATGGTGAAGCCAAACTCTAACATTATCCGTTTTAATAATGTATATTTATTGCCTCTCTCTCTCGTTAAAATGAATAAGCAGTACCTTAATTGGAAAAAGGTGTTCACATCGCAACTCTGAAGTATAATTTTTTTTACGGGACAATTAAGGATTATGTTAAAAGCCATATGGATTACTTGCCTGACAGTAGAAATCTGCCAATATCATGAGAAAGAGAGAGGCCACCATGCTTACAGTTTTGATGGCATCCGCAACGAGACTACCGCTAGAAGCGACAACGAACTTATTCATAATAATAGCGAAACTTTAAATAAATTGCAATAGCCAAAATGATTTAAAAGGGAGAAAGGAGAACTTTAGTTAACAACTTTATCGTCACAAAACAATATTCTTAAATATAAGCACACTTTTTCCTTGCTATGTTCCGTATAAACGAAAGACTTTGGGCTTCCAGTCTTCTCCAAGTGATAAATCTGTGACTGCAAGAACCGAAGAAAAAGCAGTAAAGATGTTTCCATTCATCTAGGAAGTACCCGAAAAAATGCCGTTGCATCGTTGCACAGCCGTTGCCTTAGTGCGGGGCAAAGACAATGAAGCATTGGGATCCATTACGAACGATCATAACGTCTAGTGAAAAGGCCGATCTACTGTTATATCAGCCTTTTATCTAGATGAAAGTCGTCTGCTTCAACAAGTGCTGCTTCTACATAATAGGATCTTACTCAACCTGCATTATTTTAAAATGCATATCTAACAATTTTGGATCAAAGTGCAGTTCTATCCTAAAAGAACTTTATATTTGTGAACTGAATCTTAATCTATGTTATGACATCTATGCGTTATGTCTGAAATTGATCAGTCAAAATTTTTCTAAATGGGATACCATTTTCATCAAATTTCATATTTAAGCTTTCATTTATATTGTTGATGTTAATAGATTCATTATAAGACATTATTTTTCTATTTTATGGTATATGTATTATTTTACGAGAGAGAATATCGTATACTAATATCTGATTAAAATTTCTTTAACTTTGTTTTGATTTCAATTTCAATACGAGTAATATAAAAATTTTAAAATGGAAGCACAATAGTAACACAAATTATTTTATTTAGAATTTGATATGTAGTAAAATAAAAATGTCTATGATATTACCTTATTAATATTTTAGATTTTTCACATATTTTTTAAATTAATGTTCTAAAGTTATGTCAGAATTGAAAATATAAAATTTGTGTGGAATCTTTTCAAGAATATATGTCGATAGAATAGCTTGATGTGTTATTTAGTTAACATTGATATAGATCTTCTAATGATAATTTGTCTTTATGAATCTAAAAAAGTTAACTTATATTTTGAAATTTCGTTAATTATTTTTAAGGTTTTTTTTGTAAAGTATTACATGAAGAGTTGTGCAAAAAATCAAAGCTTAGAATTAATATTTCTTAGAAGTGTGTGGTTTTTTAAAAGGAAGTTTTAGTTACTGAGATTTTAGTACTGTATGGCTATATGAGATTTAATTGAAACATTTTTGAATAATAGTGCTAAATTGATTTTTAATATGTTTGCAGTAAGTGAAAAATCATTAAAACAGCATTTTATTTTGATGTGCGTATTGAAATATAAAGTGCGCATATATTAATAAAATTTCACAATCTTTTTAATACAACATTCTTTAATATAATGTGAAATCTGACAATTGTTAAAAAGTAAACAAAATGAACGAACAAGAAAATTAATAATATGTGATATATAAATGAACATTTAATTTTTCAGATTGCATTGTATTAAGAAAATTATTATTACAATGTTTTGTTTTGATACGTGTGGAGGATATTTTAAAATGATATTAAAAGAAGTATTTTAGATTTTTTATACTTTTGAGTCAAATGAAATATGATTTTAGTATAATAATTAATTGATACATGATAATTTATTGATTTGAATGAATGCTGCATTGTTTTGAAATGAATGCTGTAGTGTTTTGACATAAATACAATATTGATTTGAAATGAGTATTACATTGTTATGAAATGAGTATTACATTGTTATGAAATGAGTATTATATTGTTATGAAATGAATATTTTATTATGATAAATATTAAGTAGTTTTTAAATGAATATCAACAATGTGTTTTGTTTTATAATGAAAGAAAAAGGAATTTTCTTAATTTTTTTTAATTATTAGTGATAATATTTAAATTTTAAAATATACTTTGTATTTCAAGAGAAGAATGTCTATTTTAGATGATTTCTATTAATAAAAGTTTAATTTTTTTAACGGAAGGTGAATAATTAAATTGAATTATAAGTAATAATAGTAAATAAAAAAATGCCGAATATATCAAGTTTTGACATGCGAACAAATGTGTTTTGTTCACCAAACCACACTTCTTCAGCTAATATGTCAAAAAAGATTTGGTCGAGAAATCGTCGTAGACTAGAATAGAGTAAGAAAACAATAATACTCATATACTTAAACAAACACTTTTAGATTTTGTAGATAATATTTGTAAGCAAAATTTTAAAAAAATTGCATTTCCATGTCTGTCTACAGTTCTGTATCATGTTGAAGGACATCAAACATCATTTTTGTGCACGTTCATTTCTCAACTCTGAGATGTCTGTAAAATGTATGTAAATAATGTTTCCTAGGCTGTATCATAGTCTTGTGATCCGTAGGAGTCTCCTGTAAACTGAAAAATGCATATGACTTACGTGTCACTCTCAATTCAAAGTGGTTCATTCACCACTATACTCTTTTATCGTGGTTTTACCCCACTTTTCTTCTATTTTGTATAATTCATGCCCCACTGTGGTTCAAAATTGATGAATCTGGTTAATGTGGCTTTGCGTTTCTTGTTGTTTTCGAGTCTCATATGGATCAATATGCAATTAACTTTAGGAATATGCCAAATTAATCTTTTTTGAAATTTTATATTTGTTTGAATATTGTGTCATTTGAGTTACAAAATGCCAATCCACACATCTTTGTTATTTATGTATTTTTTGGGCATAATAATTCCTGTTAGCTAAATGACTATATATATATATATATATATATACAGGGGTTGGACAAAAATATGGAAACACCTTTTAAAAAACATGTTTCTTTGCTTAATATGGTGTAGGAAACCCGTTGGCATCCAAAACAGCTTGCAGTCTTCTCGGAATGGATAAATACAGTTCCTGTATGTGTGCCAAGGGAATATTATACCATTCTTCCTGCAAAACGGTGGCAAGTTCAGATAACGATGTTGGCGGTGGATAACGAGAACGCACTTTCCGTTCCAATATAGACCACAAAGGTTCGGTAATATTCAGGTCTGGTGACTGTGGTGGCCAGGGGAGATGGGACAAATCCTCCTCGTGCTCAGAAAACCAGTCCTGGACAATGTGAGCTGTGTGAACAGGGGCTTTGTCGTCTTGGAAGACACCATCACCATCGGGGAACAAAGTTTGTACCATCGGATGAACTTGATCTGCCAAAATGTTCACATAAGTCTTGGCAGTCATGTGCCCTGACACAGTTATCATGGGGCCAGCAGAGAACCACGATATGGCTGCCCAAACCATAACAGAACCCCCGCCATGTTTCACTCTTGGCAACAAGCAGTCTGTATTATAGGCTTGAGATGGCGTTCTCCAGACGTAAACTCGGCCAGAAGTGGGAAACAATGTGAAAGAAGACTCGTCAGACCATATGACACGCTTCCACTGCCCTATAGTCCAGGCTTTCTGACTTAAACACCACCTTTTCCTGTTACGGGCATTAGCATCACTGATGAGTGGCTTCTCAATTGCAGCACGGCCAGAAATTCCCTGTTTATGAAGCTCCCTTCTAATTGTTTTGGTACTCACAGGGTTCTGTAACACAACATTCATTTCAGCAGTAACTTTTTGCAGAAACATGGGTCTTATTTTCAGTCTGATTGCCGCGCAATGATCGTCTCACAGTCACTCGGCACACTTTCATCCGCAGTGGATTTAGCGGATAGTGTTTCCGTTTCAAATACGGAATAAATCTTTCGGGCATACTGTACCATCTTGAGACCTTACCCTCATTTCCGGCCTACGCGCTGCAAGCTACTACCATACGTGCTCAACAGTTTGCTTACGTTGAGAGTTACTTATACTTGCTCTGACGCTGAATGCAACCTCTTACTAACAGTACTCCGGAACAACACCAGACATTTAGCACATTTGACAGAGTTGGTATGGTGGCAGTTAATGAAATAAAAACAGCGCCGCCACCTATATTTCATTGAAATCAATCTTTCTTTCAAACATGCATTTTACAAGGTGTTTCCATATTTTTTATCCACCCCTATATATAACCTACCTCACCATAAACAATGATATTGATATGTGGTAGTAAGTATTGTAACGATGATAGTAGGCTGATACATTGACAATGATATTGATGATGTGACTGTATAGAAAATATATATATATATATTGTCATCAAAGTGATGTCTAGGTGTAGCAAAGGAGCTACGAGCTACAAGAGAGACCACTGACAGTTACACATGTTTTTGCTGTAAGTTTAAATGTAATGATAAAAAAATTGAAGGTAAGAATTTTTGTCGAATCTGAAACAGTTTTCATCTTGATGAAGAAAATGTAATGCTAGACAGGAATAATAGAAATGAGTTTTCTTAATGAAAAATGTAAGATTTGTCAAAATATAGAATCTAGTATTTCTTATGAGTAGTTTTGTAACAGAAAGTTTGGAATACTTACATTATTTAAAAATACATCTTAAGAATGACGCTATGATACACAAAACTTATTGTTGGAAAATACATTGATTTAACAAATTCAAAATGAAATTCAGGTTTCATTACAGTTCATTGATTGTGTTTCTTATGATTTTTTATCGTAAGATACATTTTTTTCTTAATTGTGCTATCCATACAAGTAATAAAATCTGAAGTATAAGCTTTTAAAAATATATCTTTTTTATATTAATAAAACATACATTTTCTTTTTACATGTTGAAGTAAAATTCTACATCATAATTGAAAATTATTTCACGTCATAATAAATCTAATCATAATTTTGGAAGAATTTTTGTTAAGCTGAAATAAAAGTGAAGCATGAATCTTTTTAGGTTTGAGAAATACACAACTGAGTTAATTAGAAAACGATATCTTTAACTTGAAATAAAGATTAAAATGCTTTTCATTTATTAAGTTTTTATAATATTTCCATTATAAATCTTTATTTTAAATTAACAATATAAGATTTTGCAGATTATTCATAAAATAGATGTATTAATATGTTTCAGGTCGCAAAGACACTTAATACATATAAAAGTTTTCTACTACATTTCAGAAAGAATTTTTCCTGTGCTCCTTTGACTTTGAACCCAAAATAACTGGATACTGATAGTCTATCAGAATGAAATAAAGAACGGCTGGGAAATTCGATATTCGCAAGCATATAATTTATTTATTCTCAGACTTCAGGAGGAAATACATCCTTATAGAATTTGCTCGTTGGTTGGTTTTATTGACGTCGCACTAGAAGCCAACACGAGGGCTGTTGGCGACGGCCCTCGTAATTTTGAACCTCGATCAAGTGACGAGGTCGACACATGAGCTGTTCCCCTCTCCTAACTTCCACACCACGCCAATGGATGGACTTTGAGTCTGGACAAATTTAACGTGCATCATTCTCGGCTACTCGAAGGATCCTTCGTGGCATCAAGGCACGAGCTCACGACTCTACAAAAACTGCCAGCCGCGAGTCCTCAACTATGACCACTAGTCTACCGCGGCCAATAGAATCTGCATTGCTCATTTACTGAGACTCAAAGGCTCTTATTTAATGGTGTTAGCATGCTCAATGCTTTCTGGAAGCTTTTAACCATTAAGAAGAGATTGAATCAAAACAATTGTTTATCTTGAGACAATACTTTTATAAAGAATTTTAAGCTTTATAATATTACAGAAAAGCTTTATTTTTATGGATGACATTATATTGATTTTCCCTCAGAAATCTATGAGAATGAATTGAAGAGAATAACTAACTGAATTGTTCAAGAATTTCTTATGAGTAAGTTAAGTTTCCTGTTTAACCTGGAATCAAATTAAAATTTCTCAAATTGTTGGAGATTTTGGGTCATCCTTCCTATTTTCTCCCATAAAAATATAATATTAACTCAGTGAATAATAAAAATAGAGGAGGGAATGGAATAAATTCATTATTACATGAGAAACACCGGAAAATTATACATAATTAATCTTAATGATGCCTTTTATAAAATTTTAATACCTAATTATACTTGTTATACATTTATTGAAAAACACAATGTGATATTCTTTTAAGCTATGCTCCAGGGGCTGCGGTGTACAGACGATACATCTTACCCTTGTCTTTTTGTTTACGATTTAAGAACTCTCAACACATATATACAGGAGTGTTTCAAAGAACCCGTTTTAGGAATGGGAAATGGGAATAGGGTAATACCACTATAGTATTATACATTGATCGTTTCATTCTTATTCTAAGTCCATCAGTATGACACCCTTCGTATCCCAAAAAAATCATTGCCAAAATTTTACTGGCTGATGAGACTGTATTTGCATCCTTTGGAGCAGGTTAACCGATTAACCGAAAGAGACCCATTGTTTTGATTGTTACATGTTTTTCGGCGTATAATGATGAATCCAGATTTCATTGCCTGTATCAACTAGACGTGGAAGTAATCATATTTTGATTTGGCTGGTTGCAAATGACTGTCAAATCAAAACTAAAAAACTTTCGGTGAGTAAGGAGTCATTTTAAAGTATTGTTCTTAGCTGGATTTACTTACTGTATTATCGTGACCAATTGTGGTACGAAGTCAGGGACCTTGTGCTTAGAATAAGGATTATATTTATAAGTTTAATACGTTTACAATATTTACCAAAACAAGACGTAGGAATTAAAAACAGTTTCATTTAATTCCAAAGAAGTTGATTCTAAATTTATGTCTAAATGGACTTAATTAAGTTATTCTACATAAAATTCTCGAAAAGATATCCAATGTAAAATTTTCATATGTTTATTTTAAAAAATTCGCTGTGCTTATATTGAATAATTATTAAAACACGATAGCTCAAGAATAAAACGTATGCACCATTTGTCTAATTTGCCTAATTTGAATTATTAGTATTGTTCTTTCGCATGTATGCATCGTTTATCAAGTATTTAACAAAAATTCAATATATATATTTCTCTATAATAAACTTTGAATTGTTTGCTTAAAGTCTTTATTATAATTTTTTTTTCTTTTTCTTAATTGTCTTTGAAAAATTTATAATACAGTTCAAATATGTGGCAGAAAATATACTGCTGTTTGTAGAAAATGCAACACCATGAAAGAATCATCAGAATCAAATGAAATTTAATGCAGAAACGACTTGTACTGATACAAATAAATGATGAAATTTTCAAAACAAAAGAAACAAATTAAGCGTCCGAAATCAGTATTTGGTGCAGCCACCATGCGCTGCAATAAGTGCTGCTATACGACGTGGCATGGAGTCAAACAGATGTTGAATATCTGCTTGAGGAAGAGAATTCCATATCGCTTGTATGCGCAACCAAAGTTCGTCTTTGGAAACTGCAGGACGCGGATCACGAGCGAGACGCCGACCAACCATATCCCACACGTGCTCAATAGGCGACATATCCGGTGAATAAGCAGGCCAAGGAAGAAGTTGCATGCGTTGTGCTGAACAGAAGTCTCGAACAGTCCGCGCAACATGTGGGCGTGCATTATCCTGCTGAAAGATAGCTCCAGGGATGCCTTGAAGGAAAGGAACGACTTCGGGCTGTAGCACTTCACGGACGTACCTGTTGTTATTGAGATTACCCTCAATTCGTATCAAATTGGATCGTCCATGATACGAAATCGCACCCCAGACCATAATTCCGGGTGTTCGACCACTATGTCGTTCAATAATACACTCAGGAAGGCAGCGTTGACCGGCATAACGTCTAACACGAACACGGCCATCATGGGTCCACAAATTGAAGCGTGATTCATCTGAAAAGACAACTTGGTGCCAATCAGCTCGCCTGTCTCTGTGCTCAAGAGCCCACTGCCGACGCAGCCGTCGATGATTCGCCGTGAGGGGAATCCTGTATAAAGGCACCCTTGCACGCAATCCACGGCGCAGCAGACGACGACGAATTGACGAAGCCGACAATTGTACACCTGTAGCAGTAGACCAACGTGCTGCCAGCTGCCTGGAGGAAGCTGTGCGATCATTCACCGCCATGCGGAGCAGGTGTCGATCATCGCGCTCTGACGTCACCTTCTGTCGTCCAGTGCCTGTTTTTCGAGTTGTTCGGTGCTCGTCGGTCCACTGCTTCCAAACTCGCATCACTGTGGAACTGTTCCGCTGCATACGAGCTGCTATTGCGCGATAGGAAAATCCTCCTTCTCGAAGGCCGATTATCCTCCCTCGTTCAAACTCCGTAAGTTGCTTGAATTTCTTATTCTTCCGTCGTGGAGGCATACTCAGGTCTCACTAAACGTTTGCCACTAACAAATAATCATAGACTTTTTTCAACGTCCCGCTACAGCACTTTATTTATACGCTTTCAGCATCAATTCAGAGGGCGCTGCGCGCGCCGCGCACGCGCGATGGCTCTGAAACATTATTAATTTGCATAATTTCCTATAATTGACATTTGCTGCGAATTTCATTTGATTCTGATGATTCCTTCATGGTGTTGCATTTTCTACAAACAGCAGTTTAAAAACAAATTACTAATAATGATATCTAATTACAAATATAGAATACAAGAATAACTTATTCTTCAAAGAAGAAACTTGGTATTTCATATGCAAATTCCACTAGCGTTTTTCGGGTAAAAATCAGGAAAATTTAGTTTTTATTGAAAGTTTTTTGATTAGTTAAAGTTCACCACGGATTTCTAAATATTAAAATTAATCATTTCTATCGATTGTCGAATGGGATTGAATTAAGATTTAACATAAATGAATAATGTAAAGGCGTTTGTGAAAGTATTATTTAATATGTCGTTATGTGCTTTTTTGTATTAAATGTTTAATCTTTTCAACATATTATATGAATAAAGCTGTAGTAATCTCACATGAGGCCGAGATCGCCAAGTTCTATTGCTCTCGAATTCGCGGCAGGCATTATTTTTGTCGAGTCGTGTTTTAGAGTCTTGATATCACTGAAGACCCAATGTGTAGTGGAGCTAATGCACGTTCAATCTGTACTTATAAAACCAAAGTTAATAAAAACAGTTAATTAATCAATGCTCATCTGAACTTAGCTCTTATAAAATCATAACTGTTATTCATCGTTGGTTTTAGACTGTTGATTACTTTGTTCATGTCATTGTCAGGAAATCTTAGAGTAGAAATTGTATAACCTGTATTATATAATGGATCCTTAGAAAATTATCCGATGTTACATCAGTATAAATGTCAGACCAAAAATATATTTAACTCCCATAATCCCACCACAGATATACTTATCATGAAAATTAAGTATAACACGTTTGTAAAACAACATTCTTTTATGAACTACATGACTTACAACAAAGAATATTGTTTGAAGTCCTCAAGTTTTGAACAATGTTGATGTGGAATTTATTTAATCTTATTCAATCATTTTGCAATTTAATTAAATGATTTTGCAATTTTATCCAATACTTCAGACTGTATTCTAAGAAAGAATTTTCAAAACTTGTTTCTGTAACATTTATCTTGTATGTTAGTGATTAAACGCTTCACCTCCATTTATTTCATTAAATTAATTTGAATGTTATTTCTTTGTATTAAAATAAGTATTCTATTGTATATAAAAGAAATAATCTTGAAGTAATGACAGGGAGGCATTGAAAAGTATTTTAAAACATTAATATTTTTCCATGAATATTTACAATCTTATCCTAGCCGGACATTCAGATACTGAAGAAAATGGGCTGGGAAGATTTATTATTAAAAAAATAACTTGAATGGCTCTTCAAAAGAGTTCAGAGGATTTGAGAATTTCAGCAGAGCTATAAAAAGTACCCAAAGATGATCAAAAAAATATTTCTTAAAAATAAGTTTTAATCCTATTCTCGCTGTAGTTTTTAATTTTCCTTCTATAATCTGCAAGAAGCAGATAAAATATAATTCTTGTCGCCATGTTTAAGAATTGGGCAATGAAATATATTTAATTTCCATTTCTTATATCTGTACAAGTACACTGTCTTACAGAGAAAATACACCACCATTAAAGGATGAGTTGAGTATGATGAAAATTGACAGACCGATATAGAACGTATGGAAAAATAAATTATTTGAATTTTAACAAATGATTCAAAACAGCAATCAAATATGCAGGGTAATCAGAAAGAAGTTAGACATTTTCTTGCAGAGATACTAACAGCAACATTTCGAGGCATGAATGAAATAAACGCCAGAATGGTATTCTGAGGGATGGGCAACCATATGCCTTCAACTATATTATCTTACAGTTCCTCCACCAATTGAGCTTGAGAAAGGTCAAGCAAACGGTATCCAATCACGTTCCACACATGCTCTATGGGTGTGTGTATGTGTAAAGAGCGGCATAATTTTTTTCCGCTGGTATTAGACTAACTATACATTCTACAAAATGTTAAATGTTGACATTAGTGAATTGTGAGGTCCACGCTGCATGTACTTAGATGCTCTAATCTAAGCGTTCTGACTTTCATCTAGATGCACTAGTAAGTTAAACACGATCTAACTTTTTTGACTCACTTCATCTTATCCGTATACTTCGAGCAGTAGACACTTTTAGACCTGATTTCGTAGTAATACAATGGCAGGAACAACCATATGTTCGTAGATATCAGCTGAAACCCTTCATGAATACTTCCAGTTGACGAAACTGAACAAGTCGTCGTCGGCCAGTCATCTCTTCAACTACACGTGTCTCCTGAGACGAAAAACAACTCCAAAAATGGGTTTCCTCGGTGACAAAATAATAATTACTGACATCTGGCATTTCCTGCCCTTTTATTTCGTTAACAAATCACGTGACAAACTTGCATTTCGGATCCTGTACATAAATCGATCAGATGCGCATTCCTTGCAACTATAATAATTTATCAACCAAATCATCATGGATTTCTACTGTCAGCCGACGCATATCTTTCCTATATACAAATAAGTATATTCACAATTAATTATATATTCAGAGCATTATTTTCCTAAAGGAAATGAAGGAAAGTTAAGAAACGTTATAATCTCAACATGATCAAACTATTTCATTTCGTATGTATATTAATAATCAATATAATGTTGCAAGTTAGTGACTCTTATCTGAAACTGAAAATATAATGAATAAATATCTTAGTATAAAGATCTGAATAAGAGTATGGTCGAAATATGATTAACAATGTATTCACGTATTTCCTTATTCTTTTTGAAAATAACAGTTAAGTCTATCTAACTCAATGACCTCAAAATGTGAATATCTATTCTGACATCCAATTTAATTTTAATGTAATGGATATAGATCTTTCCTTTTTCAATACTTATTTTTTCGCTTTCAGAAACTTCTTTATTAAAATTCTGAAAATAATTTTGTTTATTTTTTGTTTACATAATTTGAATATCAAATATTGCTTTTAAAACACAGCATAATACACAAATATTAAGAAAATAGACCAGATTCTTATGAGTATTTAGGGGAACAACAATTGTCCAAAAATAACAATTGAATTTTTACAGTGTGAAGTGAATTTTAAATATGTAGAAACAGCTAATGATTTGGTAAAAGTGGAATATGTTCAAAAGAGAAACTAAACAACCTATTTATGAGTTTCAAATAATGCAATTAGTGAAGGTTTAACACCTCTTCTTTTTACCTTGGAATGGAAATAAGTATTACCGTATTAAGAAATGAGAAAACGGAAATCACACATAGCACAAGGAGTTAGTTTTAAGTCATAAAAGTCATACTTCGCTCATTAGATTAAATACAATGTGGAGCTTGTATAAGATTTAGGTCAGGTATTTCTAGTAAAAAAAACAGGATATATAGCGTGGACAAAAAGGAATCAAGGAAATTAGCTTGAAATGTCACGGAGAAAAGAAAATAAGTTATGAATACTTTTATACAATTGTAGAAATTTAATTCTCCCCACAACTGTAATTAAACTTATTTAGCTTATACTAGTATCCTGGAGAAAAAAACCTTACTTTATTGTACATGTATAATATATAACTTATTGTAGCGTTTGTGTTTGTGTGTGTCCACATGTGAATTCATGAGTGTATTTATGAGTCTCTACGTGTGTCTGTTTATATATGACATGCATTTCAAGGTATGTCTATGTATGTAAGGCGTGTATGTCAATGTGCTTATACGCCTCTCTATACGTATGGCGTGTATGTTAATATGTATGTCTCTCACTTTGTATATATATGATGTATATGTTAAAAAGTGTGTCTCTGTGTTTTTGATTTGTATGTGAGTGTCAATGTTTGTATATGGTAGGAGTGAGCCGTTGAGTGTATATGTGTATGTGATAGAGTCTGTATTTGTACTTCTATGTTGTTATATAATGCATGTATGTATGTCTATGATGTGTGATTGTTTGTATATCTTTATGAAAGCCATATAACACATCGATCAATAACTCCCGAGTCTAAAATTGAAAACAACATTTTTTTTGCAAATTTTTTTTTATTCATCAACATAACACCTTTTGTTAATCACCTTTTAGGGTGATACAATCGTTCCAACGCTTTTCCAAATCTTTTTTTTTTTTCCCCAAAAAAAATTTCTTTTTTTTTTTTTTTTTTCCCGCAAGAAATCTTTTTTGTTGCGAGTAAATAGCGATAAACAGCTTTCTGAATCATCGACTCATTGCTGTTTTTGTTCCATCGAAAGCAATCGCGGCACCCACTTGGAAAAAACCTTTTACACTTCACTTCAAAAAACCTTTTTCCTGGTCCGATCGACTTAAAATTTTGACACGTTTCAAGCAAAGGTTAGTACTCTAGAAAGACCTGGTTACTGGTTTACTACGAGTGCCCTCTCTGGGTTAGTCTCGGGAGTTATTGATCGATGTGTTATATATGCTTAATAGACAGATAGTAGGAACATAAATTATCTTAAGCAAACGTAGTTTTTTTTGATTGTTTCTACGATTAATGTATAAGATCAGAAGAGTTATATTTTTAGTGATTTGATAGTTTCTAGCAATAAACAACAATATACTGACATCGAATTAATATATAGTATATAGTAAACTAGAGTGAGAGTTTTTAATAATGAACAACAATAAGAGTGACTGATTAAGAAGAAATAATTTGAATCTACATATGTAATTAAAAATAATTTCAATGTATTTTCATTAACTTAAATACGAATTAAAAATTATCACAATCTATTTGTAAATGAAAGAGTTTAATATCTGTTACCAGAGTGCAAAGAATTCAATCGAAAATTTTTATATTTTATTGTTATTTAATTTAAATTTTTCAATCTATTTCAAAATATATTCTCCCTTCATTTAATGAAATTTATTTGCAAAATGATCATTTATTTCCAATAACAGAATGTAGAAATATTTTATGTTATTGTTAAAAACATTCTTTCTATGAAGTACTTTGTTCATGTTGCTTACTAATGAAATTCTCTTCTTCTTAGACGATTTATGTTAGTCTAAGTATAATACCTGAAATATCTTTTTTGTCCTCCAGTTTTGATCAATGACTCTCAGAACTCTCAACTAAAAACACACAACATTTCAAATAAGGGTTTAATATAACTTATTTCTCAGTATTCTCATTTCTGAATGGAAATCAATGGATTTTTAATTATAATAGCATGTATTACTTAATTCATCAATTGGCCATTAATTTTGAATTAGAGATGATAGTAATAATAAGAATATGAATCATTAGGTTGTTAAAATTATTTTCCATTGTCTATAATGTAATCAGACTGGAATATCAACTATACTCAAGTATTTATCGAACTTGATTCAAAATTATTATTTTTATTTGCCGCAATTTTGTATGAGTATTCATGATTGACAAAAATTTGCAGTAATTTTTATTTTAATACCTTTTTATTTAATTTTATACTATGTTATAACATATAACATTTTATGAATACACAATCATTGGGTAACGGCATTAATATAAATATATTGTGTACTAGAGACCATTTTTTGAAAATACTAAATTAAGAAAAAAAATTTCGGGTTTCGATCTTGATTTTTTATTATATATAATGATTTTATTCTGCTCTATCAATTTTACCACTTTCATCGAGTCCACGTTAGTTCTACAATTCTTATGAAAATAGATAAAAACTGAAGATAAATTCATTTTTGTGGTTATCAATTGCATCTTATTTCTCTTAATTATATTCAGTACACTCTGACTACCTAAAGTAAAGGTTTGCATTTGTTATTAGTCTCTATTTGAGAACTGTAAATATATTGGTTGAATAAAAGAACCATCAAGATCTTAATATGATTCTTATTAGTCTTTCGTGAGAACTCCTGACTCTTTTCTCGGAAATTTATCAAAAAAATCATCAAGACACCTACAATTAATTATATTCAGTTAAAAATACAGGTGCAATCAAAATAGGCTTAAATATAACATAAAAAAAATTATTGTTTCTTCCATAGGTTCATGCTTTATACATAAAATGCAAAGTCCTATATGAAATTACTGAAAACTCAAAGTTTTTCTTATTCTGAAACGTATATTTCTAAGTATAAAAATTTTTTAGCCATAGATATTTCTCGAAGACAGGGAAAGTAAGAGTTATATATGGAATAAAAAATGCTTAAAGCAAGTTAGTTTTTATTACTATTCACAACTGATATAGGAGAATGAGCGTTCAACTTATGATGATGATTCACAATGCAGGGATGTAGATAAGTATTTTATTGTTTAATAACTGTGAAAATAAGAAGCAAAATATTTAGAGAATGCTGTACGTTTTCTTACTATGTTTCAGAAATGGTGCTTGTAGATGAAAAAAATTATACACTATTACAAATTTTTTGTAAATGACATGATTTTCGTTCTGAACGCTACTCTTCTGAAAAAGTTTATTTAAATATATATATATAATTTTTCAAGAAAATCAATGTGATTTCCTTAAAGTGTCATAGAATGTTCAAAAAACTGTTGTTTCTTCCATAAATTTTTAACTTTTACAGAATAAAATGTAAGTCATAAGTGAAATAAGTGAAAGCCTTTTCTTATTCTGAAAAGTGTATTAATATATATGAAACTTTCATCCTTAGATATATCTGGATGATAGTGAAATTAAGAAATACAAAATGTTCGAAACAAACTTATTTTTATTACTATTTACACAATGAAGTAAGAATGAGAATACGAACATACTATGATAATAATTCACTAAGTAAAGATGTAGACAAATATTTTATTATTAAACAATGATGAAAACAAGAAGTGATATGTATTACGAATAATGTTCGTTATTTCCGCTTCGTTGCAGAAATATTACATATAGACGAAAAAAATAATACAATATTATAAATGATTTATAAATTATATGAGTTTTTTTCTGAACTCTGCTTTTAATAAAAAAACTTATTTGTATACGTAATAAATCGTTTCTCAATTAAATGGTTGCGTTTTCCTTTAAAATGCTATAGGATACGCAATTTTAAAGATATTTCCAAAGATGGCATTAAATATGTACAATGTTTCGATGCATAGTTCATATTATGATTTAGGTCCATTTTTAATGTTTTAAGTAGATAGCTATTTAGAAAAGTCATTTTATGTTTTTCACTTTCTGATAAGTTTGTTGTATGATATTATGATCAAAACTCAATTGATATATTTGTATTTTATTTCAATTATCTCGTTAACATTTTGCCATATTAAAACTTTTTCAATGTTCTTGATTATTCGAAATAATACACTACATAATTTGAATTTTTCATTTAGATTCTGATCTCATATAAAAAAAATTTAAGCAATTTTTTTCTATTTAAATTAGACCAAAAATTAAAAAAGCTGTATAGTAATATCGAAAAAATTTCATACCGCACATATTGTGGGAATCCTGTAAGACTCGCGCGTGTATATTAAAGACAAAGAAAGTAGTTTTCAAGGTCCTTCTTTCTTTCTTATCAATGTTTATATGGTGAGTTTCTGCTTAAATATTCAAAAATTTGTTTCAAGTTTTCAAACAAAACAATTAAGATTTTTATCATCAAAATATGTTCTAATTATCTTAAACCAAACATCACACAAAATTTCTAATAATTTAAAAACAATAACTAAACACGCAATTTATCCTGGAATCAGCTAATAGAATGTTAATTACCTAAAATAACTGAATTACAGAAGTTTAATGAGAAAATTTCAAAATGCTGCACATTTTCTGACAAATATTTTCATTTATTGTGTTTATAATGTCAATGCAATTAGAATAAAAAATTTTATACAACACATAATTTTGAATTTTTCTGATGTATATTAAAATATATAGTTATCTTTGATATGCACTAGTTTTAAATATTTAAACGTTTTTCTTCAGGGTCTCCTGTTCCTTAAAAAAGATCATATCATTTCATATGTAACAGTTATTTCTAACGAAGAAATGTTCTTCACAATGTTTCACTTGGAGCTTAATAAAATATGTGTAAACTTTCGTTCTTTTTTTACCAATTAATTCACAATAAACATAGTTTACATAGACCCACAACTGATGGTGGGCCATTTATACTCTATTAGTTATATTGTTTTGCATGCTTTTCCTTGTGCCATAAAATTTAATGCCTTACAAGTATAAATAGCCAAAAGTAATTTAGGTCGGAAAGGGTTTTTTTCCCTCTATCATCAGTGAGACCGCAAGTTCTGCCTTAAATTATTCAAAATGTTTTATTCGGTTAATATGTATTCTAGTTATACAGATCTAGGCATATCATTAGCGAATTCCGTAACGCGTTTTCTGAGTGTATGAACATCCTTGACAGTTGTACCTTCCTAGCTGCATTTTGATGAATCTAGTGGAATCCCTATGAGACTGTCCTGTAATAGCGTGCGATAAAGACATTTAAGTAGTTTCATCCTTTGCATGCCTAAAGGTGAAGGACTACCTTGACTACAAAGCATACCGTGAACAATCGATTTGAAAGCGCGCTTTCACTTGAAGAAATTTGAGGGCGAACAGACGTTAAAATCAATCGCCTTTTTGGCGACAGGGGTACCTTGTTCCATTTGTAATTTCTCATAACGGGACAAAAACTTTTGAAAATCCCTAAGAATTATAGACTAAGATCATAGTAGACAGATTTTCAGACAATTCATTATTGATTATATTGACTGATATGTTTCAGAACTATCCTTTAAGCTAAGGAAAGTATTTGAAGGTTCTGGAATTATTTACTTCAGAATGTTTTTGTGTATCAATATTTACAAGAAAACAATAAAATGGATGTAATATATGTAAAGAGAATAAAAAAGTCATTTTATTTCTTTTTATCAAAAACTGTCGTTCCCCACATAGCATTTTTCTATGTAATTTTAATTAGCAAAAGAAATTGCTTCTGAAATTGGTATTTTTGAAATTTGAAATGAAAAGCATATATATATATATATATATATATATATATATATATATATATATATACATGAGATGTGGAAATAAAATAACAAGACACTGACACAGCTTTTAAAGAAGTATGCATGCCCAAACACCGCAGCAGCAACCGGCAGCTGCTTAGCATGAAGCCTTCTCTTTTAAATTCTATCTCTCTCGCTTCTGTAAACAGGTTCGTATACTCGTAACCTTTATTCACATTAGTTATTTTTTGTTTCATTCAAAAATAACAAATGTTACAACAGAGCAATGAATTGTTGTGAAATTTCGCATGAACTTGGAAAAACCGATACTGAAACTTATAATTTATTAAATGAAGAATATACCAATAAATGTTAAATGGACGGGAAGACATTAAAGATGATTCACTCTCGAGTTGCTCTTCAACGTCAAAAACGTAGGACAATATAGAATATTCATAAATTTTGGTAATTTGTTTCGATCTGACCATCGGTTAAGTATTCATGGGATTGCTGAGACTATAGAAATGGATAAAGAATCTGTACGGCAAATTTTACATAACAATTTTAATATTAAAAAAATGTGAGCCAAAATGGTGCCAAAAATTCTCACGTTTGAACAAAAAGAAGCTCGCATAAATATTTGAGCAGACACTTTGAATGCCATTGAAAATGACCCAATCTTATTGGAAAGGATAATAACGTGTGATGAATCGTAGGTTTTTCCTTCGAAGAGCCCACCTTCACCGAGAGACAAGAAAGCTCGAATGAGCAAATGAAAATTCAAAGGAGTGATGATTGGGTTTTTTTTCGATATTTATAGGTTTGCATACCTTCACTGGGTTCCTGAAGTTCAAACTATTAATCAACACTACAATCTGCACATTCTTGCAGAACTCCATGAAAGAATAAGAAGAAAACGACTCGAATTGGGGAAGGACTAGTCAATCCCCATTACCTGTCAAGAGGTTTCTAGTCTAAGTATAGCATTCGAGTATTAGACCAATTTGCCAGATTTTGCACCATGCGACTTCTATCTTTTTCTGGGGGGAAATTCCCAGGAAAAGGAACAAGGTTTGAGTCAATTGAAGCCGTGAAAGAGAAACAAACCAGAAGTAGTTGACAGAAGAAGACTTCCAGCTCTTTTTTTTGAAGAGTAGAATAATAAGTAAATACATATGAAATCAAAAAAAAAAATGTTCTAAAGCGTCAGTGTCATTATTTAATAGCCACACCTTGTTATTATTTAAGTTCATTCCGTTTGAGAAGTGAAAGAAAATAATAGATGCTTCATACATTTAATAATATTTGTTTTGCAATAAATTTTCCGTTGTTACTTAGGAACTCTTGCTAGCGTAATGGTAATTTGTAAATATCATTTTTGAAAAATGCCGTATCTTAAACGGCGAAGAACTCAAGTAGTGCTAGATTGAAGTACACTTCATTTTTTAATTTTTTTTTCTTTTCAAAATTTTTTGTAGGGAGATAAGCAAGTGATGATTAGAGGGTGTTAAGTCTGAGGAGTTAGGTGAATGCTATAGAAAATCCCAGCCTAGCTCTGTAATCTTTTGACGAATCGCCAAAGCAGCATGTGGCTTAGGTTTATCATGACGCAATATCATGAGCTTCATATTGAACATCACCAGCCTCTTTTCCTTCAGTGCTTTGTTTAAATCCTCCATTTGCTGACAATATCTCTCCGAAATGAGCTTTATTAGGTTTCAAAAGCACAAAATGTATTGGTTCTTTTATAACCTACCAAATGCTCAGCATTATCTTATTCAGGCTCATTCTTGATTTAGAGGAGGAGGGAGCAGATAGTCTAAACTGCAAGTATGCTCTTTTCCTTACGACGTATTCGAAAATAATCCATTTTTCACCACCAGTTATCATCCGGTCCTAAATGGGTTTGTTTTAATTCTGAGCAAACAGATGTGCATACGACGATACATTTAAGTAAATTTTTCTCATTTAATTCACGAGGCACCCATTTGGAATGTTTATAAACCAATCTAAGTAACGATGGAATTTAAAATGTACAATAAATACTATTAAATATATGAAAAATGCATTATTTTCATTCGCTTCACAAATGGACAGAGCTCTTCGGTTGACCTGATATATATATATATATATATATATATATATATATATATA
>BMAW01013121.1:360538-391571 GCA_019974015.1 Nephila pilipes
ATATATATATATATATATATATATATATATATATATATATATATATTCATTCATATAGGGGGTTATATGTGGGTGTATGTAATTTTTGTTTTTATATGTTAAATATAAACACTATACTCTAGATTTAGATATATAATGTTACTAATGGTATAAAATTTGAGCGAAACTGTTCTAGTCTTGAAGGGTTTTCATTTTATTATTCCAGATGAAAAGAAAGGAATGTTATTTCATGAGCAGTCTATCAATATTATGAATCAGTCTATACATACATGGAACAAAACAAAAATTATGATATATATATACACACAATTTTTCGTATGAAGATAAAACAAAAGCTCCAAAACGTTAATCACTTTACTTCAAAAAAATGTGTTAAAATCATATGTGCTGATTTCAAATTTTATTTTCTGACATTTTTGAAAGCTGAAAAATTTCTTCAAAATTTGAAATCAACACTAAAGTTTGACATAAAATCCACTTACCATTTTTCTTATAAAGAAGAATTTCAAATTGATTCTGAGTTTGTGTTTCTAGGCACTGTTCAATTTTGTTAATGGCACTCTCATTTGTCAGCTCCCCGTACATGAAAGTACAGCGGCACGATTTTTGCATAACTTCGGCTCGATTGAAACCAGAAATCTTGCAAAACGATTCTGAACAGTAGACAATAGGATAATCCACAATTTGGGCATTGGCCAACAGGAAACTGCAATCGGCTGTAAATGAGAGAAAAATTATTGTTTTATATTCACTTAAAAGCATTTATTTAATTGTATTATTATTACTCAAACCCTTTGTCCATAAATAGATGTTTGATGTTTCGTGTGATGGCTTACGTATGAATGATGACAAAATCTTTGAACTATATATTCTTTTAAGTGGTTAAAGAAATATAGAATCTTAACTGGACTAGACTTTACGCTGGGAAATAATTTTACTTGAAAACAGCTGCTTATATTTTTTCATTTCACTGTTGTTACACGAGAAAAACATTTATTTATATTCGTTGAACAGATGTTTAATTTATTTGTCTTATTCTATAAGAAACATTTTACGCACACACAAGACAAAAATATTCCCCTAGTTCTTAGAAAATTGACAAAGCTTAGTGCTATCACAGAGAAAGTTATATTGGTATTTAAGCCTTTAATAAGTTGTTTTCTAATAGTATAAATCTTACAATAATTCGTGATATTTTGTTAATCAACTTGCAACTATTAAATCTTTTCTAATAAGTCGAAATTACCGGAAAAAAAAGAGTTATAACAAATACTAATAAAATTACACATTTCTTAATAATATTATATAGGAAACTTATTATACTATTCAGAATAAATTGAAAGCAGATAATTAAGATGTCAAAGTTAATATAGAAAATGCATACAAAACTTGCAGTTATAGATCTTCAATTAGACCTCTAAATAGAGATTTTAAAGACCTTTTAGTTTTGACCTTGGATGGCATTTTGCCTCTATTTTTCGAGATACTGACCATGGACACATGAATGTGGACTTCTTCAGGAGGAAATCGTCAGCCACAAATAAGTATTTTTAGAATGACAATAATCTATGTCTTGTACATGACACTAGTCATTCGTAAGATATTTTCAATAGCTCGTGCAAGGGAATAAATCATTGTATAATTTCTTGTTCATATCTTAAGAACATTCGGTGCTTATAGCCATTTTTTCTTTAAATTACTGATACCAAAGCTGATTGAGTAAGTAATCTCTTTCGTAACTGCAATAGAAACCACCATAATCTCGATAAAATATCACGATTTATACTCATTAATAAACCATTATTTATATTAAGAAATTCGAAGAAAAGTAGTTTTTATAAACTGAAAATTGTTGACCTATTTATAATCACATATTCTCTAATAAGAATATAGCATTGAAAAAATTACTGAAGCATTTAAATATGTAAAATGCAAATTTATTTAATAAGAAAACAATTTTATTTATTGTTTTTTTTTCTGCTACTGTTAGCGGTACATTTAAAAACTAATATATATAGGAAAAAAATTGTACCTCCCTACATTCGTTATATAAGTTAAAAACTATATTTAAAAAAACCCAAAGATTTTAAATTAAAGTATTTTTTTCTATCTATGAACTTTAAGCTTGCTTTTTTTCCCCGTAAAGAATATGTTCCACAAAAGAATTTATATAAGGCTAAGAGTAATTCTGTATGATGGTAAAAAGAACAATGTGAAAGAAAATTTAAAATAAAATACACAAGACAATTTAACTTAAGCAAATAAGCATGGGGGAATTGGAAATATGGAGCGTTCATTATTCTGAATTAAACATTGATGATGTCGAATTATTTTTTAAAAGTTTATTTTAAGATAAATTTTTAATCACTCTTCAAAATTAATTTAAATTAAATGTTTAGGCTTTTGAATGTCTGAATAACAAAGATGCATTCGCACTAATTAAGTTATTGCCTAAAGGATTTCCAACAACTAATTCTGATTAAGAGAGTAATTGGATACATTAATAACACTGATTTATAGTGAACAATAACACTTAACTAGAATGAATGTCGAAGTGATTTCAGGTAAATATGCATAATTAATCTTTTGAGGACCAGTACAGAGCTAAATTAAGTTGTAAGTGAACATAATTAATAGTAGATCCATAGCAGTATGTCGAATATCTTGGACAAAAATTATATAAGTAAATTTAATTATTTTAAGTAATAACTAAAATCTTTTCAAACTAACTCGATAAACACGAATTTTAGTGAGTCATTGCATAAGTATCTTGTGAAAAAGTTTATATGTTATTTAATAACAATTTATTATCTGCTACGAGATGTGAAAATTATTTGCAATTAGAGAAATTTATTTTGTTTAATAGAACGTTGTGCTAACAAGGATGATGTCGATGTGCTGCCTGCAGTAGTTTTATTACACACAGAATTAACCTCAATACCATATGGGTTTTAAGTTTTGAAAAATTATTTATTCTAGTTGAGATGCTTTAAATCATCGTCAGTCATCATTATAAACAGTTTTACATAACTTAGTTTCTTTTTGATTTATTAAATAAGTATGTATATTCCTTTAAATGAGGATAAACTTCTTATTCAATGAACACATTATTTATGAAAGAGAATTCTAACATATTAAGATTATAAGTTGCAATGAGATATTCTTGGTGACATAGATATAGTTAAAGTTCCTAAAATTTTTTATTGAAAGCCTTTGTATAATAACTGAAGCAAAATCTAACTGAATGCTTATCATAATAATGTGTTTATTATTTTTTTTTCTCATTTGAAGCTCAGATACCCAGAAGTGTTCCCAATAGTAAAGAATTTGAGGACTCTGGTTAAGAAGACAACTCTAAATGATGTGAATATAAATGCCTCTACTGTTCATTCACTTTTTTAAATGTCTGACTATTCTGATGGTCAAGGAGTAGTTTAGCCCTTTTCTTTGTGCGAATTCTCTTTTATTACTCATACAAAGAATATAAATACGGATTTTTACTCAAACTCTACAGAAAAATGAAAGAAAACATAATTAGCTGCAGTTTTTACCATCTTCCATGCTTAAATTGTTCAGTACACGAGCACTAAAGTTATTTGCTTAGAAGTGCACAGATTTCGTACACTCATTAGTAATGAGCAACATGAAAAAGTATCCAGTAAGTCAAGATAAATACAATTGCTTTAAAGTAGAGTTGAGTACTTCAATTCTACATCAGTATAAAAGTCTAAGTAACTATTTTCAGCATTTGTTAAACTTTTTTGTCTCATTAGCTAGATTTTAGTCTCTAACATTTTCCTTTCATTTTGTCTTTGAAAACGAATTCTGTGCATTAGATATTTATTAAATTATTTCCCATATCATAATACAAATACACTGAATTTATTAACTTTATATCCGAAAAGTTAATCCCATATTAACTTCAAACGAAACAAAAGAATAAATCACTGATAACACCCGAATAATACACAACCTGCTAATAGCTCTTTCATTTGAAAATAAGTATTTATTTTCTATGACGACATTCAAAAATAGAAAGGCAAAATGCATTCCCTTGGGAGCATTCGTCAAATACGTATTCACTCTGATTCTAAATTTAAAGACACAGACAACCAATTTGAATAACACTAGCCAGACATCCATACCATTTGGAAGTGATGATTTTGAGCTTTTGCAAACTGATTTTCTGGGTGTGCCCTCTTTTGCAAATACGTGTTCTGTATATAAAATAGGAGTCTTAGTCTGTCACGCTTTGCTCCAAAAAAGCGCTTATCTGACGCTCATTAACTGCAGCGTGTTTTTTACGAGTGCATCCCAGCATTTCTGATTCGAGGCTCTTTCTAATGAGAACGTATTGAACCTATCAATTTTTGTGGCCTCTAGTCCGCTCAAGCATAGGAAAATCAGCGCACAGTAATTAGTACGTGCCTATTTAGAGGTCGAGGATAGGTAGCCTTATATTTATCTGTTAGTTAGCATGCAGAATGAATTTTTAGGAGTTATTTAAAGGATGCACTAAGTTTTATGTTGTCTGACTGTTTCATAATTTATTTCGTTACTTTATTCCTTGTTCGAATTTTGTCAGATAATGCGTGAAATAGTTCACGCACATGATTTTCATACTCACCTTGAAACATGCTACACGATTCGAAGTTTCTTTTTGTAACACTTGTTTGTGTTACATGTCGAGTCAAATCAAATGAATTACGTTCGAAAGTTTCTCGAATTTCCCATGGAGGGGATGGAAATATTAAATGCATTATATCAGAAAAGAAAAAGAAACCGTTTTAAAAATTATGGTTTTAAAACTATTTTGCAACGGACAAAACTATTTTGCAAAATCCAAAAAATTGGGAATGAGAAACACTTTGTAAATCTCGTAAAAAATAAACACGGAAATCAAATACCCCATTCCCTTGCTTGAAGATATTTAAATAGTTGAAATAAATTATGAAATTTTACCATATTTTTAAATTTAAAAATTTAAAATTTTTGAAAACTCTCTAGGACTTAAGGATTATCTAGTAATAAACTTTCACAAAGGCAATAATTTCTTAATCAGATTAATAAGTTATTAGTCACACATCTAATTTTTGAATGTTAATTTAAAAACAGTATATATATATTTATCACTGGATTGTTCAGTTTTTGTTGATTTATCGATGAAAAGTACGAAAAGCTAAAACAAAAATATATTCTAGATAAGTATGGGATTCCATAATTTTAATCTCTTATTAAGGATAAATTCCTAGATGAAATTGTATTTTTAGGCACAACGGTTGCATCATGGAAGTTAAATTTATGCAAGCAGAAATTGAAAACACAGGTTTGGAGTAAATTTAGAAATAAAAACAAAAATAAAACATTTTAGATTTTTAAGTACAAAAATATTTTATAACTTCTGATTTTATGCGTTTTGATTAAGATAAACATTTTTTTTCTATTTAAAATAGGCTATATATTATTTTTGGACTCTATTTTATGAAAAAGAATGGTAAATACATAGCAATAAAACAAACATGATAAAAAAATTGGTTTATTACAAAAGCAAAGTTTTCTTAAATTATCAAAAATGGTAATAAAAGATAGTCAAAACAAAAATTGTTACAAATGTTTAAATTTTATTTTACCTGAAAATAAGTAATTTCATTTATATTGTAAGATTTACTTACTTAGCTATTATTTAATTCATTTATATTTTATTAAATAATAAATACTCTCTATTTAACCTATAAGACTTATAAAATACATTAATTTTTTAACTTTATGAGATATTATGTTGTTAGCTTGTTTTCCCGCAGAATGAATTTTAATACTTCCTACACTCTTAAACAGTACTTCAACAAAAACACAACTGAATATATTAATATTAATGAAGAAAGATGTAGAAATATTGGAGTATAATAGTAATAATAACGAAACTTGAAACAATAGCTGAATGCATCAAAAACAATAAAGGAAGCTAAACTAATAGCTGGATATATTAATAACGGTAAAGACATTCAAAGAAATAACTGAATATATTAATAACAACAAAGAAAGTTAAATAAGGAACCTTTTTAAGCGCACTTAATTAAAACTGGAATCATACCTCATAATGCTATTAGACAAGCTACATTAATAATTAAAAAGCATACGGTTTTCTGTCCTTTGAATACCTGAAGTCTGATTCAATTTAAGTATTTGGATAACTCAAATTTAATTTAAAATTTTCCTGTGGATTAAGACTTATTTGTGTTTTTATTTTAAAAAGAGATTTTAGATCCACCTCGTCTGCCTGGGTAAGAAGTGGGAGATCTATATTCTTTCAAAAAAAAAAAAAAAACAACTATTTTAACATAGATGGAATTAGGGATGTCATTGTTAAGATGGTTTGACTATAACAGTATACAAACTCTTTTTTATTTACATGTTTTCAAATTATTAAAACAAAATATTTCCATAAAGTTAAATTGAGGAAATATTTTGTTGAAAATATTGGCAAAATAGAATGTATTTCCTTGATAGAAAAATGTATTTATTAGGAAATTTTAAAAATAAGTCCAATCTCAAGATTTTTTCGAACTGAAGAAAACTTTTCTCCTAATTGTTAGGACATCAATGAGGAAAATTGCTAGTACATATTGAATATGCAATTCCATACTTTCTATACCATTATTCAAAAATTGCAAGCAATTTCGCAGAGTATATATTACAAATTAGTAAAAAATTGATTAAACTTTTTATAAAAACCTCTCTCTTTTTCTCTCTCTCTCTCTCTGTATATATATATATATATATATATATTCATTATTCATCCCCTGAAATTTGCTTTTAAATCAATAATGTTTCCTTTGTTTTAATGTCACCAAACAGAAGGTTACTTTTTTAGGAATTAAAAAGAAGGATTTATATTTATTTCATCAATGAACAAAAATAATTAGTCTTATAAATACATTATTTCAATGCATCTAAATTTCACGATGTAGTCAGGAATTGAAAACCTGCAAAACATTTAACACGGCTTACGAATTTTATAACAAGAAATAATGACATTCTTTCTTAAAATATTGGGTTGGAGGGAAAGTTCTGTAGTATTTTAAAGTAAATATTTGAATTCATTTATAAAAATATGTGTTTAATATTAATCAATTATATATGCTCCGTTATTTGTTACAACCTGTTGCCATCTTTCAGGTAACCTGTGAATTCCTGTTTTGTACAAGTTCTCGTCCTTGGAGTTAAAATAGTCAGCAACTGCCTTAGAAATATTTTCAAAACACTTAATTTTTTTCACCGTTAGATAATTTTGCAGAGATCTGAACAGGTAATAATCAGATGGTGCAATGTCGGGTGAATACGGTGGGTGACTTAGGACTTCCCATCCTAACGCATTCAGTTTTTGTTGTGCCACCATTGCAGTATGCGGTCGAGCATTATCGTGGTGGAACACTATTTATTCCTTTTCTGGACACTAATGCTGGCCTTTTTTCTTTGATAGCTGCATTCAATTTATCCAGCTGATTGCAGTACAGATCCGTGTTAATAGTTTCCCCCTGTTTCAGCAACTAGTAGTACAGTGGACCTTTCCTATCCCACCACAAACAAAGCAGTACTTTTCGTTGATCGATACTTGGTTTTGGAACTGTTGTTGATGATGTTCCTGGTTTGCAGTAAGATTTTTTGCTCTTAATATTCTCGTAAAGAATCCACTTTTCATCTCTAGTAACCAGATTGTTCAAAAACGGCTTCACATTGTGTCTAATCAGATGTAATGAACACATTCTTACACGATCAGACAAATTCTTTTCCGTTAATTCATGTGGAACCCAAACACTTTGCTTTAACACAAACCCATGAGGTTTAATGTGATCTCCAACAGTTGTATGATGAATGCCAAACTCTTCTGCAATTTCTCGACTTGTTAAATGTGGATTATTTTCCAACATGGATCGCAAAACATCATTATCGATCTTGAATGGTCGTCCAGATCGATCACTTTCTTGGAGGCTCAGATCCCGGAACAAAATTTGCTAAATCATCTTTGACAAGTACGAACATTTACAATACCTTTTCCAAATACTGCACATAAATTTTTACATGCAACCGATGCGTTGTTTCCTTTTTGGAATTCATACAAAATGCAGTGTCGTAAATGCACTTTATCTACTGACATGTTTTTCACTTTAAATATCACAAGTAAATGATGAACGGTAAAAAAGGACTCCTTTTATATTATACAGCAGCTAAAAGAACAAAAAAAAGTCCGAATGACTCATTAGCCAGATGTTTTTTTTATTTACAAGAAAAATCTCCTGCTTATTTAAAATACGACAGAACTTTCCCTCCAACCCAATATTTACTTTGGAAGTTCATATATATTATTTGAGTTAGTTACCGAAAATCACAATGATAAAATTCTTAGTTATAAAACACTATTTTTAAATGCAACCATATATTTCATTATTTATAAATAATTTTAGAATTTAAGTAAGTACAAGGAATATGAATTTAAAAAAAAAATTTTTTTTGATAAATAGCCATTTTAGATATATTATTAGACGCAGGTTTATAGAAGAATTAACAAACTTTTAAGGTATCATATGTTAATAAATATTCTCGTTCAATAAACTAACTGCACGTGATTTTTTCCATTAAATATATATCAGTTGTATTTTATTTGTAACATATAAATTCGTTTAAAAGCGATACATGATTTCTTTTCATATCTATTTAACTGATTGCTTAGGAACTAAAAATACCGTTATAGATATTCAAAATATAAACTAATTGTTAACCTCAGTAATTTCCAAATGGGACCTTTCTAACTTCACTTTGACTGACAGGAAGATCTCCAAGCGTTAAACATTATTTCATTATTCAAAATTAAATATCAAATCAAATCATTCTGGAAAATATTTTCAAGCCATTTCTATCACGAGGTTTCGCATTTCATTCTGAAGATTCCCAGGACGAAAATCCAGTTTCATGGAAGATTTCGAGAAGTCATCTTATATATCGTCATTGCCCTCGAGATCCGCTGCTAAATTAACGTAATTCCTTTTGAAACGGCTGAAGATTCAAGTTTTAATCGTAAGAATAAAATATTCCCATGGAAAGGTGATTCATTCATTTCGAAATTATGGATGAAAACCGAGTCGTATGCTAAAAGATGGGAAAAGAACGTCAAGAACAATGTTTGTTATCTTGCAGTCATTTGAAGAATTTTTTTTCTTCTGAATTTAATGAAATTTATTAAATTGACACAATTATTAAAAAGTAATGAAATTAAAATTATTTAGTATAAATAAATATATAACACGGGTGATATGTGTCACTGAATATAAGTTCTCTGTAAAAGTTATTTCACTGCGGGCTTTGTCAATAAAAGGAAAAATCAACTGAGAGAGCGGAACGGAAGCTTGTACTGCTTCTCACATTAAAAATAAGTTTTAGAGAATTAAAGATTAATTATATTTTTTATAAATAACACGATAACATCTACATATTATTGGCATTTTAATTGAAGGATTCCACATAAATAATATTCTAAGGGGTATTAATCTGGATCTCAAAAGATGAACTCCAGTTGCTTGTAACTTTTTTAGGTAATATGTTTTACAGAAAAACATTCATTTGTAATCATTCTTCACATCACCTTTCAGTATATCCAATTATTATTGCATTATAACTTAAAGGAAATGTTACACACAAGAAATTGTAACTTTTAATGTTAATGTATAGTATCAGAAAAAAAATACTAATTGAATAAAGTTTTCAAAAACTATTTGTGCAATTTTGGTTCTATAATTTGTATCTTTTTCTCCTCAGTCTTTAAAATCAAATTTTAACCAATGGCAGTTTATTTTTTAGGCATTTTTGCCTCTTAAAGGCTTAATTATCAAATTTACAAGTTATACAAAGTTATTCTATTTGATTTTTATTGTATTCTGGGATGGACCTATTTCTACCTTAAGAAATTAAGACATATGGCTGGTTTATTAAAATTATCATCTATTCAGAATATGTGATTAAAATTAAATTTATGTAATTTAAATTAAATAAAAAAATTAAAATATTAGAATATTAGTGTACATTTAAGTAATTAAATCATTAAATCTAGTATCATTAAAGAAATGTACTGAATACGTAAATTCTGATTAGAAACTGTTCTTAATTTCCAAAGAATTCGATTAAATAACTAATAATTTTCTTTCGTTCATACATATGTGTGTGTAAAATAAAGCAATGAAATTATTATTAAAAAAAAGAATAAGAAATAAATTAAAATCTAAAATCAACAAAAGAAAACATTTATAGAACTATGTAAAATTGATGAATAACAATTGTGTGTGTGTGAATCAAATTGGAAACTAAATGAATAATTTGAGTACCCAACAAAAACAAAACATGCACATTCAGACTGGGGACTGAATCGTGGGGTTAAACTTGTTCTATGATACATGCTATATGTATGTATGGTATATATATAAAAAGAAAAAAAGCAAGAGGTATCTGAAATAAGAAAGTCCTTTAAGAATTACAAAAGGGAAATAAAATTGTGTAATACAGCTACTAGATCAGGATTGTGGTGCGTTTTAATGTGGTAGATAAGGTTTCGCTCTCTCGAATCCCACTTAACTCAACAATCCTAGATTAGGATTTAAATATGAAGTCTGAGCTTTAAAAATCACTCGTTCTGTTTCAAACAATTCCTAGTAACAGTAGCTTCGTTACTTAGTCTTAGTTCACAGACTATGAATCACTTCTATACAAAGGATTAATTACGATATTTCAACATAATTCACTAATATCTATCAGCTGTCCGTTATTGCTTCCATTTGCCCCTTTCAGAGCTATTTTATTCGTATATCATTATTTCTATATATATATATATATATATATATATATAATTCAATTCAATTCACCTCTAACTTCATCTAATTTACCTAATCATGTTTCATTTTGGTTAGGAAGAAATAGCAATTTCATGCATTTCAAATTTCTCTAAAGTCCCCAAGGTTAGTGATGAGAAAATCACGAATAGCCCAACATCAGAAATGTAATAATTATAAATTTGAAGACATAGAGTTAACTGTGATAAAAATAGTGCCTAATACTAAAAGAAAATTATAGTATGAAAATTATTATATAAGGGCTTTTAGTTCTATATACCAATATGGTCTTCATATATAGCATTTTAATCAAATATAATTTAAATTTTAAGCAAAATGACAACAAAGAAAATTTTTATGAGACTTATATCACAATATGCTCAACGTTTCCAATAATATTAATTATAAGAGAAAAAAATAGGGATATAATTAATAAGAGAAAATGTATGGATATGGTTGCTATTCAAGAAAAGGAAATTATATGTTTAATAATAAATTTGATCATTATTTCAAAATTAAAAATGCTAAATACTTTCTTTCTGATCTGAAGAAAAGGAAATTAAAATTCTTAAGGATTTTTTTCTCTAAAAGTAATGAAATTGGTAGTACTTGCTATCATATTGTTAAGGATAATTGTAATTATTTAGTTCCTAAGCATAAAATTGATGCTTGAAATAATGATAATAAAAAGAAAACGCAGAATTTTACAGTATTTAGTTAAGGATAAATTATTTGATATTATAAACTTTAACAATACTCTTAGCAAGTATAAGAACTTAATTCCTATTAAAACATTAATATTAAAAAAGTTTTTAAGTTTAATACTTATATTGGACGTTTTAAGAATAACTATAAAAATTGTTAAGATTTATAGAGTAATAGTATTTGGAATTATGATGACTAAAAAGAATATATAAGTGGAGAATACCAACATGTGATTATAGGTAATCTAAGCATTGATATTGAAAAAATTCTTGGAAACTTAATAAAAGAACACAGGTTCAGACTTATAATTTCTAACAATAATAATTATATTAAAAAAAATAATGAAAACATTTATAATTTTTAACTAATTTGGCTATTAAATATAATTTATTATCGAAGATCTTTAAAAAAACATAAACGAATAAATGAATATTTGACTTTTAAGACATTTGACAGCACTAAGCTTAGCGGTATAAAGTGTTGTATAAAAAACTTACAGAATGAGTTTGTTATTTATCACATTGATAAATTCCCAGGTAAATATGTATTATTTACAAAATACTATGATACCATGACTAATAAATATTTTGTTAATAATAATACTTGTATTAAAGTATTACTAATAATAAAGAAACTATCAATAAAATTAAAGTTTCAAATAAAAAATTGATTATATTATGTATTGATTATATTATTATATATTGATTGTATTATTGTACTACTAATAGTAAAGAAACTATCAATAAAATTAAAGTTTCATATAAGAAATTGGCTTTATTATGAATATTGTAATATTTCTTCATATCTTTTTAACTCTTAAATTTCATATAGTACTTATTGAATGAAGAACTGTGACTAATGGTTTCAAATCTTACATTTAAAAAAAATGCTTACAAAAAATTCTTTCAAAAAACTTTAGATGGTTTTGATATGACTGTAGTTATAAGATAAGTTTTTCAAAATTATTAGTTATGTTAATGATAACTCGATTTCTCAATTATAGTTATGAATTTGAAGATTTGTTTAGTTCAATATATATAGTTAATTTAATAAATGTTTTTTTTGGTAGAAAAGAATTTAAAAATTAATATTAAAATTTATGAACAAATAATAATTATTAAAATATTAGTAAAAATTAGTAGTTCATTATCTGATGTAAAATTTAAGTTTCTTATTAATCTCGTTTTAAAGGAAAATCGTATGTTTAATAATGATAAAAAAAATGTAAACAATTTAAAAGGATATAACAGGGGGACCAGCTAGTAACAGTCTTACCAATATTTACATAAATTTTTATGAATAAAATTTCATAGAACAACAATAAATTAACTTTGTTGAGATATATAGATTACCTAATAGTTTTTCGAGGTAAATTCAACCTAGAATTTAAACGGTATTTATTATCTTATCCTTCCTATTTAAAACTGAATAAAATTTAAAAAATTCAAATGAAACAGTTTGGGAGATATTAATCTAAAAGTTGTAAGTAATAATATCATTAGTAATAACTTTGAAAAAAGAGACAATTACTTTTTTCCAGTTAATTGATTTCCCTTTTTTTGATAGCAATTTAAGCTCAAACATCTAAGGAATATGTTAATAAATTTGTTCTTAGGAAAATTAAATTTGCTTATATGAATTGAAATTTTCAAAATAATTTAGATAAATTCTTATATACTTGTATTAAGACTGATAACCCAATTAATTTTTAAAAATAAATTTGAAACATAAAAAATTATAAAATAGTTTAATTTTTGAAATTATAAAAGAGATTAATTTTTTTTTTGTTTTAGAACTTTAATTTCTATTTTTTATTTGTTTTTAAAATTTTCGACATTTTTATAACCTTATTTAAAGTATTTTTCTAACTTTTCGAATTTTAAATGTGTTTTTTGATCATAATTCTGATTCATAAAAAGCGATACTATAGTTCTGTTTATTGTCTTGCGTTTTTGTCGGCAATTATATGTCAAAAACTAAAATGGCGTATTTAAAGATGTTTAAAGTTGAATTAGTAATATATTCAAGATTTATTTCTTAACTATCATTAAACTTTTTTGTATTAGGACTTGTTTATTTTCTGTTGTAACTTTCAGTCCGTCTTTCGGTCCTCTGTCGAACTGACGCGCGAATTTCGAGGAGCACGGCCTACGAACCCGTTTTGTACCCCGCGGTCAAGTCTGATTTTTGTTCGTTAAAAAAGTCAAAAATTTCCAGTCTCGTCTCGAAATTAACTGACTCATTACAGACAGATTTCTTTCAAAAGTGGCAGATAGTTAAGTTTCCGAGCTCAAAGAGAATATAAAACTTGCATTGAATTTCAATTGAAATTAGAAATTTTCTAATATTTTTTTCCCGTTTCTTCCTCAATTTTGATTGTTACTGACTGTGCTTAATCATTTTGATACATTACCCTTTTGACTTTGTTTAATAAAGTTATTACTGATTCCGAAGCTTTGATCATTAAAACATGTTTAAGCAGAGTACCACTATTTTAATCTAGTGATAGTATTACATAGCTTTATTTGCTTTTTTTTTTCATAGTTAAAGGATTTTCTTTTTTCAATTATCTCTTAACGTTTTACGTATATATATACTTATTAAATAGCTTTTGCATCTTTTTTTTCTTTATTTTGCAAATAAGTTTATTTCTAAGATTTAATAATTAATAATCTTCACTTTAAGGATTTTCAATAAAAATTATCAGTTTCTTTGAATTTACTTTTATTCTCTATACATTTTATAATATAAATGCATAATACACGCACGCACGCACGCACACACACACACACACACACACATATATATATATATATATATATATAAAGGGTATGATGTTTATACCTTCCTTTTTGTTGATTCTCTTTGCTTTTATTCTTGATAGTTCCTTAACAGCAGTGTCAATAAAAACATAGAAAAAGAATCATTCTTAAGGTACAATTCCTCAAAGAATTCCATTCTTGGCAAGAGAAAATAATGCAAAACTTATTATTGAGAATGTATGTTCTTTTTCGAAGGAAAAATAAAAGGAAAAAAAAATAAGCAGTGAATCACATCATGAAATTACTGAGGAATGCGATTTTTTTTCCTCTTTCATAAACCCGAATAAAACAAAGAAAGTATGAAACGTGAGGTGAAACTTTTATTGACATAACACTATCTGAAAGAGTGCAGCCATAGAAAAAAATTAGGCAGCATTTTTCCAGTAAACAGGGCTATTTAACTATCAGGATATTTTAATTTTTTTCACGTAAAAACCACAAAATTTAGGTTATATCATTAGTCCTATTCACTTGTATTATCCTATATGCAATCCCGGAACAGGAAAAGCTTTAAGCTTAAACATCAGAAATGTTTTGAAATGTCTAGCAAAAAAGTAGAACAAAATCCTGACAAAATACTTCATATCGTGCGATTTGGAAATAAATTGAGAGTCTTCCTGCCACTTTACATATTACGGAATGGCAACACTTTTATATTGCAGCCAAGTTTCAACTTCCTCATTCTTCACATAGCAGTATTGAGGTTATAATAATATAAACTCTTTTGAAAAATTATTTTGACCAAAACCTGCTATTCTTAATTTCATTATTTCATTATTTCTTATTTCTGCTTTCATTATTTCTTAAAGTTAGGAATATTTGGTATATTAAAGGTATTTCATTACAATAGTAGAGGTAGTTTACTGTATTTATTAGTAAAAGGATTCCATAAATATGAAAGTAAGGTTCCGAAGTGTCTGGAGTAAAGCGAATTTTCAGTGTTTCATTAAATTATTTTTAGCTATTCAACTTATATCTGAATTGAGCTGTAGATGTTTTAATATTCTGTTGTTTTTATCAACAATATTTGTTGTAAAAGTTTTAGATATAATCTATAATATAATATATAATATTTAAACTGCTATTTGATTATAAATACACTTTCATTTTACTCTGATTATATAGAAACAACAATGCAATAAATGATAATTAATTTCCTATTTCGCTTAAAATATTACTTTTAAAAATAATATTAATAGGTAATTTTCTACGAATATATAAATTTCTTAGAAGAGCGAAAAGTTATATAAGCCCCTACATTTAATGTAAATTAACGTTCATTAACTTATATAATCATTTTAACTTAAAATACATAAAAAACACAACTTTCAATGAGAGGAAATTAACTCTTAATCTTTGAGATAAAAATAATGTTTATCCTAAAGGGAGGCAAACCTTAAGAAAAAGACATTAATTTTGCGAATAGAATTCTAAATTAAAACAGAAATTTCTACTTTTACTTAAGGGAAATCAAAGACTCGACTGCAAAAATATTGACTCAAAGTACCCACTTCCAGCTTTTTATATTACATAAAAAGGTGGACGAAGGTATTCATTTTTTTCCTAGCATTGTCGATTATAATGGTGAGTTAAAGAAGATATTAAGCAAATACATAATATTATTATGTATAATAACAATTATTATAATCATAATAATAAATTCAATGTTTACATTATTCATTATTTATCCAATTTAAAGAAAAAGTAAACAACATATCCGTTGACATTTATATATACATATGTGTGTGTGTGTGTGTGTGTGTATGTGTGTGTGTTTTGGCTACATTTGGGCTACATATAAAATCTTTCGTATGTAGACAAATGTTTCATTGTTAGGTGCACATAATCTAATCTCTATAACTCGCGTAATTAATGATTCAAAAACTTTATACTCTAATTTCTTAGCATTATTTAAAAATACAATGGAACACATATTCGTCATATTTTCTTAAGTATTGATTGCCATTTAATATATTTTTCCTTATTTTTTATTCTTCACAAATAACTACGCTCTGACTCCAATGATATGGTTGACTTATCATGTATGTTAACGATGATCTCGAATCATTGAATCATTTGTCCAATAAATTTATTCTTTCTTTATTTTACTATTTAATAATTGGATCATCGGCTGAGGAAATTCTACTGATTTATATAAATTATTTATTTTATTTGTCCAGACATATAAAATGATGAAAAATATTCACGAAGAATAAATTTGGAAAGTATAAGGTTTTAATACAGCAGGGTTTTGAATAGATGGTTATGAAAGACTATTCGGATAAAACTATATGTTTTAATTATATGAAATATGGTAAGATACGGAAATCTCCCTAAGCCAGTGAACTAATAGATCTGCATGTCACGTAAGAAAAAAAGAGGGCAAATTCTATGTAGGTCTTCCTGGTTTAAGAGAACAAGACAATTGGTTATTTTTCCAGTGAGGTAGTTTTGGTAACGTTAAAATGGTAAACGAGACATGTTTGCAAAGTAGAAAATTTAAACGCAGTCTGGTCTGATTTACTGATACTAGAAATTTTCAGAGATAAGATGGAAAACGATTAGCATATTTTGCTGGAAAATAAACGTATAATTAACTGCAAGATACAGTTTGGGTTATAATCATAAAGGTACGCAGGCGGAAAAAGCTAACTATGTATATAATATATATATATATAACATAAAAATGAGTAAGAAGATAGAGCTAAAATTTAAAGAAATCGTTCTAATTATTTTTGTGCCTCTATAATTTCATAAAAATGATATATATATTGAACAATTTTATAAGATTTATAAAATTTAAAGTGAAATATAATAAATAATATGTACGTTCCAAAAGTTATAGACAACAAGAAAGGTAAAATAAAAGCAAATTAAAAAATGTATAAGAAAAAACTGATTGATAAAGATTAAAAAAAAGCTATGAAGAAATAGAAAGATTAAAATTAGATTATAACATTTTTAAGAAAAGGGATTATAACACCTTTAAGAAAATAGATTATAACATTTTAAAAATACTGTAACTAGCTTAAGACAGTTTCCGTTGGTTTAATCTAGAATTATAAGCCCAACCTTTTCCAAGCAGAAAAGTGTTATAGAAAATGGTTATAGAACCAAAAATTCAAAAGATCCAAGATATGAAAATCAGAAAAAAAAATAAGTATTTAAGAAAAATATCAATGAGAACTAATAGATATGTATCAAAAAATCTCATAACCGAAGTATAAAATAATAATTATATATATATATATATATTTCGTAGTGGCAAGTTTCACTAAGTCACGAAATTTAAAGGTAATTCAGACATAAAGGTTAAACTCTGTTTATTATTGATATATTCGAATATTTCTACTAAAAATGAGCAATGAGCTTCTATTAAATTCTTTCGCAAAAAATATTTTAAAAATTCTTTGTAAATTTCTATCATTATGTGAAAGTTCTTTTAAATTAATTTTTTTCAATCTAATTCTTTTGTATTTGTGGTATTTTAGAAAGCTTCTAAGTTTGGAATAATGTTACTTAAATTTAGATTTCAGTTTTTTAAATGTTTAAATTTAATTTTTGATAAATGAAATGAAAACTAAATATTTAGACCTATTCTCAGAACATATCACAGCAACCTATGATGTAATGGTTGGGGATTATTTCTTAAATGCTTATTATATTAGAAATAGTTAAAATGGTTTTAAAATTAAAATTTCGAAATAAGTGGGAGATGATAATTTTTTGATTATAATAATATTGTGTAGCAATTTCTTCTTATGGCAGTCATATGAATATATTTAATTAATCTTTTCTTTGTATTTAGTATAAATTTGCATAAAAGAAATTCGCACATATATCATTTTTAGTTAAGACCATGATCGAAATTTTTTTATAAAAACAAGTTAAAACTCTTTCATATACTCGCATAAAATAAAACCAGCGATATTAAAGAAATTAAAATTAACTTTTTTTAGTTTCTTTAAATAATAAATTATTTGTACAAGTACAATTTTTCAAAGTTAATCGTATTTTTTACTTTATTACATGACTGAATAAAATTTGTGGGCAAAAAATTTAGAAATTAATCAGAAATAAAGGAATAATATTTATTCGATTATTGATAGTAAAGGATTTTACTTAAAGTGTGCACGAAATGAAGCTGATGTCATATTAAAATTTAGATTATATAATTTTCTTCTTTAACATACATAGAAATGAATATGCATTTAATACTTAATCTACAGAGAAAAAAAAACATAAAATAATTACAAACAAGGAAACCTTTATTGCTTTGAATTGAACAATTCTTAATAATCTATGTAATGATACAAGCATAAGTTGGTTGAAAAAATAAACTGTCTATACAAATATAAATAGATATTAAATTGTTATTTACAGCGGTGTTATCGAAGAAATACATCAACTAAAATACAGTCAGTTTCAATGATTAAGTGTACTATTGTACGATGCAATGAAAATCTCTCATTTAAAATACTAGTGTTTTAATAATTTTTCTAGTCATTTTTCAAAATTATTCATGGAGTATGTTGTTAACTTTTTAACACTTACGCTCTTGTTGTTGAATGTAATTTTATAAAAGGAAAGTTATTAATGATTCAGTAAATATTGATATACTGTATGCAGAATTCGTAAGTATGTATACATTCTTAAAATGTAAAATAATATGAAAACAACTGTGTGTTCAAAATCTCGCATTAACTTTCATGAAAAATGTCACTCGAAAAATTAATGTTCCACATATAATTATTCTAAAACAAATAGTTCTGCGCTTGATGCGCTGAACATAAAGCAAACATAAAAGTCTTTTTAAAAAAAAAGCTTCGAATAAAAATTTTTAGAAATGAGGGGGCATAATTATCATAAAATAAAGCACGTATTTATGAGATGCGAGAGGTTTAATTTATTTTATGTCGAAAAATTCCATCGCAAGGGTTTTACGTCCGTGTAAATCCGGAACATTAAGGAAGTTGTAAAGAAAATCCGGTTCTAAAATACCCAGATATATTCAGAGCTACAAAATGTAGTAGAAGTTTTATTTCAAAATTTACCTATAAAAAGAAACTTTATAAGAAAACAAAATTTTATTGCTTCTTAAATGAGCTGCCAGTTTTTACGAAACACTGTTAGCTATTTTGTAAAGGCTGAATTTAGGCTAATATTGAAGTTATTTATAGATTTTACCGATGAATATATATTATAAATTAAATTAAATTTTAAAAGTTTTATTAAAAGGTCAAGATCTTATTTCACGTAAGAGAATCATTAAACATGCCTCTTTTAAAGGGATGAATTCTTAAATCACTCTACGCAAACAACTAGAAAGAAAAAGGTTCTTAGAACTAGAAAACAGAAATTTTAATAAATATTGACGAATATTATTCAGATTGATACAAGTATATTTAATAAGGACTGTCGAATGATAATCTTGTATCGAAAATTCTGAAGTTTCATTAAATAGTAAGAAAATTAGCATAGAATTTTAAGCCGAACTTTAATGACGTAAGAAGTCCTAATTTACTATTCACATAAAAAAATTAACCGAACAAAATAATTATTTACAAAAAATATTATTATAGAGTTTCAAGCTTGATTCTTACAAAATAGTTAATTCTTAGTTACTAATTTGCTGTTAAAAATTTCAATACCATTTTACTATTAGCATTTCAAAGTATTTCTACAAAAAAGAATATACTGTTCAAAATCATCACAAATATTCTTAAATTTGCTAAATGCTATAATATAGTATCATACATATAAGACTTCTCACAATGTAAGAAACTGAAAAAGTACAAAGAGTTTGAAAAAAGGGCGAGTAAGAAAAATAAATATCGCACCTAAAAATAATAGAAGAATAGGAACTGAGTATAGATTTTAAATATTTTTGTGAATTTCATAAATTTTCGATGATTTAAGGAACCAAGCAAGTGCATATAAATTAATGTATAAAATCTCAAAAGTCAATAACAATGAATTTCAAAGAAAGAAATTAATATTTCTAACATTATAACTTAATAGAACAATTTTTTACTTATTGAACAAATTTGCTTTAATTGACAAATAAATAAATTGGGTTTATAGTAATTTTACAAAGCGTTTTGTAATAATCTTTATTGCATAAAACTTTAGTAAGACTTTAATACTCCTGAAAAAACATTTTGTCTGTAGTATCATGTATGTTTGTTTAATGTATTTGGGGAGTCGCCAATAGCAGGATGAACAGTTTATCAGAATGTAAATTTAACCCACTTTATAAGATACTTGTAGAATTGTTAGTCATTTGTTCATATGTTTTCTCAGGAAGTTTCTTTTCTAGCCCTTTCGAGTTTTTCTTCTTTATTTTATTTTTAGATAAATGTTTATTCATGCATATATTAATCAATATTTTGCAAGTCATATGAAGTAGGTATTTTCATGATGAATTTAAAAATCATTCGAGATGTTTTATTAGGAGGGTCATTTTTCAACTTGATATATCCTTTATTTTCAAAGTAAAGTATAATTCAAGGTTCAAAAAGATGAATGATGAGATCATTCATAGAAATAAAAAGTTAATATTAGCAGGGGAATTTGGGAAGAGCGAATATTGTATATTTGAATCTGAGGTCACTATTATGCATACAATTTTACGCATTTGAGCAAGAAGGGAATTTTACGCAATTATACACTTGGAAAATAAATTTCGCTCAATGCAGAACATCTTGCATTATGCAGTTTTATTTTACATAAGAATCATTATTAACTAGAGAGTAATATATCTAAATTTTATTTATATTTATTGGTTAAAATTATAACTTTATAGAAATACTCATTGCTTCAAGATTTTAATTCTTTAATTGATTAAAGATGAATCTGAAATATATATATTTCAGATTCATCTTTAAAGGAATATATATATATATATATATATATATATATATATAACTATATAAAGGAATACATTTTTAAAGGAATATATATATATATATATATTCCTTTTGTTTTCTCTCCTCCACAAATGCTTCATCTTTAATCAATTAAAGAATTAAACTCTTGAATCAATGAGTATTTCGATATATTTATAAGTTTAACCAATAAATATAAATAAAATTTAGATATATTACTCTCTAGTTGATAATGAGATTCTTATGTAAAATAAAACTGCATAATGCAAGATATTCTGCATTGAGCGAAATATATATATATATATTTCTTGTTTTTTCTCTATATTTATATTTTTCTATATACATATACTAAAAAACCAGCAAAATTATTGCTCGAAAAAGATGTTAAAAAAAAGAGTGAGTTCAACTGTTTTTGAATATTGTTGATAAATGTTTATGTTTACTCATTTCATTTATGATTTATTGAGCGTTTTAATTTTTCTATGCATCATCTGAAAGAATTATAGTTTCATAAATATTTTGAATGTACAATGTATCTAAAAAGTTTCTATTTAAAAACTATGTTTATTTCTATAAAATTGTTGACGATTTATCTCAAATACTTTTAAATTTGCTTTATTTTTATTTCATGACAACAGTACTTTATCAAGTATATGAAATCTATTACTTAGTGATCAAATTATAAATTCATCAAGGAATCCACAAAACATATAGTTTACTTTGAATTCTGAAGCTCTTTGAGCCTTTCCCAAACATTCATTAAAGGTATAATATCTCCTATACCAAAACAGTTCAACGAAAGAATAATTGCTTCGAATAGTAGTATTCTATGAGCTGTTGATTCTTTATTTTCCAAACTAAACAAATAATTATAAAATCCATTGTCAAATATAAGTGTGACATATTTTTTGTGAATCATCGCTAAAAATATGCTAACTGGGGACTAATGAGTAATATTGCTGAATTTCGTTGAAAGATATTGTAACTGGAATTTCAAACCAATTTCAATTAATTTTCTAGATAAGTAATTTTGTGATATTAAAAGTTTCATGAATGATGCTTTAGAGTTTCCTTGATTCTGTTATTATTCATTTACCAAAATGCTATTCACTTTATTATACAATTTAAAATTACCTATCGTATATAATTAAATTTTACTTGCATTGTTAGGAAATTATATTCATGTTATTAATATCTATTTGATTGATTACTTTATTAATGAAAAAAATGCCATTTTTGTTCTTTTCCTCCAAGAAAAGAAAAAGAAATACCTTTGGAGCACAAAAGGAAAAGATTTCCCATTATTCCATTCTGTTTTATTTTGGTTTTATTATGAAGAATAATTGTAAAAAAATGAACACCCACATAGATGGAAAAAATAGTTTTTATGAAATTGGTTTAGAATACATGATGGGCAAGATAATTATTTCAGCCAGCAACATATCACGCACAGTTTTCTTTCGTCTTTGAAATTCATGCGTGCAAGACTCAGCCCAAGTTAAGAAGCTATTAAGCGCAAAAGAAAGAAAATCCTTTTTTGTATAAATTGTACTTATGTATGTCCAAAATACTTTTTTTGTGAAAATTTGGAAAATGATTTTACCTACATTCGTTTTGAATTGAAAAAAAAAATTTCGAAGAAAATAGGTTATTTGGAATATTTACATTTAGCGTTATCACACTTTTGTTTAAACAGAGACTTATAAATTTAAAAACATTCTTTATAGATTGTTAGTTCTGAAAAAAATTCTTCATTGTTATTTGAATCATTATGTTTAGTTTTTTAAAGGTTAATATGAGTTTTATAATAATGTGCTATTAAATTTCTTTAGTCACACAACGGAAATGGAATTAAAGTTAAAAGCTGTTTCAGGAAATTTCTTAATATTTTGTAATACTGCTTAAGTATATTACAAAACATGAAGATTTACTATTTTTCGGGTTTATTAATTAATTTTTTTTTCAGTAATGATATAATATAATGCTTATAGCTTCAACCTAAATAAACATATATGTATACACGAAGCCATTTCGCGAAGAGCTGAATTATTAATATAAATTAAAAACTTTCACTTTAAATTATTTAGCATCAAAGTAATTAATTGGTCCCAAAATAGTATCTCCGTAAAATATTTTTCTCTCTAGTTTCTCACCTATCTATTATCGTCTAATTACTTCTCTATCTATATTCATCTAATTATTTTTTATCTGTATCGCCCTACACTCATAAACATGATAAAGGTATTGTAATAAATATATAAGGTACTAAAGTTTCTTAGAATTTCAATAAACAGTGAAGGTACCCAAAAATTCCCCCTCTCGTATTATCAATCGGATTTAGCATACCGCTAATCGTCGTTATGCATTCGTTATTACTTTGAATTCCTCCTATATTTTAATGCAAGTAATAATAAGGCATAATCCTGATTTTGACTAAGAACGGGATGCCAGTTGATTTCTCTATTGTTAATTCCCTTTGAATTCCATCGGCTAGTTTAATTGGAACAATGTGTAAAATAATGACGTACTTGATTTAATTTTAAATAGAAATTACTTCGTAATTATTTCGAAATTTGTGTCATTCTAGTCGAGGGACATTTAAAGATTATTTTTTTTAATTTTTCGCAAGAAATTTCTTACTTCAAAATTAGGTTTTAAAAGCAATTCTGACACAAATGTTATCAAACTCCTATTGGTTCTTTATTACTCCGACAATATTTTAGATTTCAAAAATCTGTGACACATATTTCCCATTACTTTTTACACGTTTATTTGTTGCAGTATATTAAAACATTTTTGCTTTAAAAATTTTATTAGCTGCATGCATACTGTGAACAGTTTCTTCTATTTTTGTGTGTGGGAAACTGTAATAAATATTAAATGTATTTTCTAATCTACGTCTACATAGTTCTCCCTTCCTTTAGTATCTATCTAAAAATTTTATCCATCTTATTCTCTAATCATTATGATATGTGATGTTTAAAATATATTTAAAGAAAAAAAAATGTTAAAGTTAATTTTAGTTAATAATAACTTAAATTTTTTTTATAAAATGTAATTTTTTTAGAATAATTATTTTATTAGTTACTCATTTAGAGTTTAGTTTTATTATTCATACTTTTCAAATCTCTATAACATAACTGTAAAAGAAATTGTGGAATGTTATCAAACTAATTTCTAAGGTTTTTTCTTTATAATTAATTTATCATTATGGAAACTGATAAACTATCAGGGTTTTTTTCAGTTTATTGATTTACATGTGCAGATTGATAAGTTATAAAGAACTCAGCCATCACATATATCCCTTAAATATTAGCTGAATATGTAAATATATAAAGTGCATCTTCAACTCGTTTCCCAACCTCTTAACTTTTAAAACACGGATAACTGTAGCCATAAATGGACATCTAGATATAGTAAAAATGTTATACACTATTCAATTAGACCATTTATAAAGCCCTCTAGAATTGAAGTTAGAAGTTAGCGTTCAATTCTCGAAAACTGAATCGAACATGAGCTTTGTACTTGACATGAAAATAATCAAACTCAAAGATACAGAGTAGTAACGAATTAGTACGAATAGATACATTGCCCGCCCGTGAATGCTATGATTAGTACTAATTGAAGTTAATATTATGATTTGTAAGAGCACAACGCTTAGTTAGTTGCATGATTAATTAGCGTACAATTCTTGATCCTTTGGTCATGATTCTCAATAACGTTGCGTTTACGAAAAGCGTCAAACAGGAGATAAAATCGCATTCCGATTTTAGTAGCCTTTTCGGCAGATATAATATAAAATAGGTCAACAAATAAAAAAGAGTGTTACACGCTTACAAATCATAGCATTTATGCGTACAAAATATCTATTCGTATTCATTTATTGCTGTCTTCTACAAACTTGTAACTGATTATTTTCATGTTTCACATATAATTATAAAATCTTCTCTCTCTCTCTCCTCTATAATTTCTGATTTTATCACTTAGAGATACTGTAAGTAGTTTCATCGAAAAACGCATGACCACTCTATTAATACTTAGACACAATTTTTATGGCCATAACTGCTGGCTATCAAAAGTTTCAAGGCTGAGAAAATACTTTAATGGGTAGAGGGAACTATAAGCTACAAAAAGTTTTGTTTTGAAGACTCATATTAAATAATATAACATTAAAAAAGTAAATATTTAACATAAAATCATTTGGGAGCTCACTGAAATACAAGTTCATGATGAATATCTTAGTAGAAATGCTATATATGTATGTATGAATTTTTTTCTGACACAACTGCAATTCAGGATTTCAGATTTTTTTAGCATTTCGAAGGAAGTTGAAGTTAATTAATTTAAGTAAATAACGAGAGAAAAAATTTTGTGTGATTTAGTATTCACAGTTGAGTTTGAAACATTTTTCAATGCAGTACGGCTGCTTCTTAATCATAAAAGTAAAAAAAATTTTGTGGGGCGTCTACAAGTTTGAACTTCAATTCGCGATTTCCATTTTCAATAAAGGCCTATTATAATGTTAAGATTGAATAATTAAAAAAATACAGAAATTGAATAGTTAAAATCCATCATCGGATAAAATGAACAGCCTTTTCAAAGATTTTTAAAAGGGGAGTTTGAGAAAAAAAATTCTGAAACTGTGAAACAAGTTTCGTTACAACTGGTTTTAAAACCCTGTTTATTGATTTAATTAATTTTTTTCCTTCAGCGACCCGTGCCAAAAACATAGCTTTGCTGAAAACTGAGTTTTTCATTGCATTGATGCATCAAAATTACGTTGCTTTTAATAAATTTGTTGCACAAAGAGATCATAAAACTTAAATTAATCGAAAAACACGAATTTTTTGTAAAAAAAAAACTTCTCATTTTCAGAAAAAAAAGTATTTTTGATAAGATTGGTTAAAAGTAATATTTTATGATGACAAAAAATCCAATTTATAGGGTTAAAATTTTAATAAGAACACATGAGAGAGAGAAATAAGACCTTGAAAATGATATCTGCATGTCCAAGGTAAAGTGTACAATATCCATTTTTGAAATTCTAAAGGAGAGCAACTTCCTTATTGTTATAAGGAAGTAACTTGGTGCTTCCTTTTTTACATCTTATTTATTATTTAATATTTTAATTATCTTACTTATGTTTTATTTTTCGATCAATTGACTTTTAAATTATAACACATTTTTAGTAGTATTACTTTTTAAAACATTGCTGTTTACCATTTTAAAACTTAGACATAATGTCCTTTACTTCTGTCACACAGATAGGAAGCAAGTGGCTCTGCTGCAATATTCGTTGGTATAAAATGATAAGAAAATATAAATATTTGTATACTGAATACAAATAAAAAACATTAACTAATTATAAACAAATTAACTAACTAAATTGAAAACACAATTCACTGCTACATTTTGCGATTCGCTTCACACGTAAGAAGAAGGAGTATATACAGGGTCTCATAAATATATGGACTGGTGTTTTTTTTCATGCAACAATTAAAATAATAAATGATACACATTATATATAAATAGAATATAAGTTAAATAGTTAAGCATTTTTCGCATTTATTAAGTAAAAATAAAAGTAAATTAGTAAAAACTGGTGTCCTAAACGTATCTGGACAATTATAAAAAATCGGAATTAAGAACTCAGATTAAGAATGTATGCATACATCATTTCCAATGACGAAATTGTGGAACATAAAGGACAAATAAGTTCGTCCATTCAATATTTATTCCAATATGCCACGCAAAGTTGAATTCTCGCACACATACAAGCTGACAAAACAAAAATTGGTGGTTAAAATGTGTAGAAATAATGATTTCGAAAATTTCTATGTGCATGCAATACAACAGATCTGGTATATATAATACCTTGCTGCATAGTGAAGCACCTACAGTAAGGAAGCCTACAAGGCGATAAAAGAAGACATCGTGATGACTAGATAGACAGCTTTTGCGAGCTGCTTCCAGTTTGAAAATGTATGTCCTCCAAATTGTCAAAAACTTAGCCTAATCAGTATCCAAACCTAAAGTTCATCATCACTTACGATCAAGCAAATTTCTTGTTTATCGTAGTATGTGGCGAACACCAATGTTCAAAGTACTCCATAGAGAAGCGTGACTACTTTGGAATAAGAAACACACGCGTTGAAAAGAATGAAATGTTAGTTTTTCTCCTCGGAGATAAAACAAATCTGATATGGATGGCTTATATGGTTGTGCCTTTCATCGGCATGAACTCCGAAGCGAAGTACGCTCTTTCTTTTGCCAGAAAATAAAAGATTATTCAGTCTAATTGTGGGGCGCGTTCTGTTTCAACGGCACAACTGATACATATTTCATACAAATTCATCAATGTTCTGAAGATTATCAAGAGGTACGTCAAATATATTTGCTTCCACTTGGAAACATTTTGGAAAGTGATACTTGGATATTTCAGCAAGTCATCTCTTTGATCCAAGCCTCTAGATAAGATGAAACATGGTTCATATTGATTCAAATTGCAATCATGGATTTTCCAGCTAATAGCTTGGATCGTACCCCGATGGAAATACTTCAGGGGGTATAGGCCAGATAAGTGCATACTCATGGACACCACTTTCAAACTTTGTTGGAGTTAAATCAGCAGAAAGACAAGATTAGTTCGTTTTCAAATCTGAATTGCCGCAAACATCAGTTCAAAACAATTCAAATTAATTAAAAACAATGGTTTAAAAATTTGAGCTATAAAGGAAAAAACTCTGTCAATATATTTTTAGGACAGTGGATTTTTTAAAAAATGTCTACACTAAAAATTGTGAACTTTATATGATATAACAATACGGTAATAAAATGCCATTGGGATTTTCTACGTTAGTTATTTTTCTTTTGTTCATAATCTTTTAGTTAAGCAATTTTTTCTAAAAATAGACATGTCTATATACTTGTGAGACGCGCTATATATCCCAAATTTAATGATTTATTAAATATATTGTGAGCATTATTTAATTACTTTTGAGAATGTTACTTTTCCTTATATTCTTCATATTTTTGTGCAGCTATATCAACAGTGATGTCGAATATAATATCTTTTGAAAGGCAAAAGAATTTAACTAAGACAATATGAAAATAGAACATTATCGTCTCATGAAGAAATGCAGACCCTAATTTGATAAATAATTCTTAAGCGATTTTAAGAAAAATTGTTTTTTTTTATTGAAGTTTAACTTTATATATATATATATATATATAAATTTAAGAGTTTTTCCATTGAACATGGTTGACAATATTTGTGTGTTCATATTTATTAATATAATGTAATGCAATATACTTTGATATACACATTTATTGAGATAAGGCAATGTATTTCGATTTATTTTATTCGAGCAAATTATTACAGGACCTAACATTAAGGAAGCATTTTACGTCACATTATTTTTACATCACAGTGTAACATTATGACATACATGGAAATATGGAGTAATTTGTACAGATTTTCCCATTTTTGCTAAGTTTGATTACATAGTATTAAATAAAAGGTTTTCTTACTTTTTTTGTACGTAAATTAATTTGCTTTTCTTTTTATTTTACAGAATAGGCTCAAGAAGGGGGGGGGGAATGTTAATGTGCTGCAAACCAAATAACAAGAATATGCTCATTATGTATGGCAAGTCTTTAATTATGAAAATGAAATAAAAGATGTAAACAACAATAGAAATTATGGGAATATTTTACTATATTCCACGCTTTTACTCAAGACATATTTCCATTAACAATAATTACTAGTTTTCAATAATTAGAAACATAGCACGTGTGAAGTGTTTTCAATACAAATCTTTTAAAAACAAAATCTATAGGGCCATCATTCTAGATTGTACATAACTTATTGAACAGCTTTGCTAAAAAAAATTAATAAAAATTCTTCAATGTACCCTTATTGCTTATCCAAGAGGAAGAAAAAATTTAAACTAATTGGTGTTAACTTAAGCTTATGAAATGATATAATTGAACCAACCTTAATTTAGAGATACTTGTGGAATAGTCAAAAGTCCCTTATTTAAAGTCGTTGAAAGACTGATTTTTTTTATTTTCAAAAGTCATATCTGAGTAAATATTTTCACATGATCAAATGGTTTAATCCTTCAAGTATTCTGAGGAGAAAAGAAATGCGCAAATGAAATCAAGAGCTGAACAATAGGCGAGACAAGAAAAGAAGCTTTGGTAGAAAGAAAAATCCATCGAAAGTGAAGGACCAATCAAAAAAAGGAAGAGAAGGAGCAGAAAAAGAAAGTTATCAGCACACACCACACTTGACCTCCTTCTGCCGATTCAGTAAAAGAACTCAGCCAATATTATCCCCCAAAATAATACCGATCCGACATTAACGGTCCTCGAAACTGAGGAAGTAATGGACAACAAACTATTGATTGAGAACTTGGAGAAAATCCGCAAAAGGATGCTTTGAAGCCAAACATTCGAGGCCTTGAAAACGCTCCGTAACTAAAAATAATTTTCCTTAACGTTCAATCATTCGCTTTTGTGCAGTTGGAATTCCACCATGTAAACGGGAAGAGCTTCTAAACTGAAATGCTGGACGTTACGATTGCAAGCTTTGGCTATAATAAAGATTTTTAGAGAGTGCTTTTAAGTGGATTCTAGAATTGTTTCTAAACTCCAAGAAAAATTGTGTTGTGGCTATATGGGAGGCAGAAGGATGAAAAGAAAATATCTCAAAATGGCTGTATGTTTCCCGGTAGGAAATAACTGGAATATGGTACGTTGGAACTATTTTTATGGTGCATTTCGATGAACTTTACTGGCCTTTTCTCTTTTTAATTTGTGTGCTCCTAAAAATGAAATAAAGCTCAGTTCTTTAAATAACCGAAACATTCTAGAAATTTGTTATGGTATTAGGTAAGCGATTAATGTTAAAAGACATTCTGAAGTTTTAAATTAAATCTTTTAAGAACTAGATTCTTTGCTTGTGAACCAACTTCTTTTATGTGCACAATATTTAATGTAGGAGCATTTGTAACATTAAAATAGTTAAATTTTTTCTTGGCAATTTAGTTCCATTGAGCCCATATAGTTCCTCATATGCTGAAAATAAGACCTAAAAATATCCTTCTAAAATATGCTAAATTTCTCATTGAAATGATTATAAACTTGAGTAATCTATTTAGAAAGCTCAAACGTAATGTAAGTGTATAATATAATTCTAATGAGCTTATTACTATTTTGACAAAGATGCTTTATTTTTCGCATTTTGTGTTCCATTTTGTTTCCGGTTCTTAAATGAAATCAAAATTTAGTCAAGACCGTTGAAGATGTATCTTTTAATCTAAAATTCGAACATTTATATTTACGACTTGTGTCGTAGGATCTGACTAAATAATTCTTACGTAAAATGTTTAATGCATATTAAAATGCAAGAAAATAATGCTTTGTACTTTTATTGTACTTGTATTATTTAAAAGTAATAATAATGCTAATGTATATACGTAATGTAATGTAAATGCGTACAATATGAAATTAGCTAAAACAAAAATTCATAGTTTCGGTTGGGAGTTTCATCCACCAAGACACATAAATGTTACTTTTATCTTAATTTAATTCATATTACAAAATGCCTGAACCTTTCTTTTTATCTTCATTTATTTAATTTAATTAACCTATATGTCTTATATTGCTTGAATAGATATTTTTATGAACTGATCTCATATATATATATATATATATATATATATATATATATATATATATA
>BMAW01013135.1:0-11142 GCA_019974015.1 Nephila pilipes
CAGCAATTTGTTTTTCACTACAACAATAAGAGTGTGATGGTAATAAAGTTTCATTACATTTCACATTTTCTTGTGAAATTCAAAATTGAAGAATCTGGAAAGATGTTCTCTTTAAAATTTTCCTTTTGGTGAATGTAACTCTTTTGATTTGTGCAAAAAAATGTACCTATACCTGGTTCATGTACCTGTACCTGTGTGTACTTGGTTCATATACCTATACCTGTGTGTACCTGGTTCATGTATCGTACTCCAAAATTGGCTCTTGGTGCTTAACTTTGTATTAAGCCTTCTAATTAACCTTCTTATAAGTCAATTCTTAGGGATCTACCTTCTTCAAGGTATGTTTTGGATTTTATGACAACGAAATATTTATTACATATTTATTCTTAGAATGAGGCTTATTGCAAATGGTAAACAAGTTATCTTTCGCACCTCTTGTACCACAGCGATATTTTCTATCATTTCCTTATACGACATTTACTATTGTTCAATAACTTTCTCAAAGTTTAATGCTGCTGTAGCCAAATGGTTATAGTGGCAAACTGGTGGCAACGTTCATTCCATTTCGCAGTGGATTACAATTCTAATATTGCTAAAGACTCGCAGCGTATCGATGATGATGAATGTAAAATCTGTTGAAGATACAAGATCTCCCGTTGGCTTGTGCGGAAGTTCGCAAAGGGGAATTAGCTCAAGTATCGTACTCATTAGTAAACTGAGATTCATGGTATTGAGGTCCGTGGTTAATAGCTTTCTTATAGATTCAAAACGCAATATTTATAACAGCCAATCAATTAAATCCTGTTAGTAAAGGCAGCAACTGTAACGGATTGGCCACGTTTGTGAGTTCGAGTCCTGTGGCATCTGAAGACACGCCACATAGCGGAGCTAATGCACGTTAAATTATTAGAAGCTCTCTCATGTGTCTGCTTGGGATGGAAGTTTGAAGAAGTATATAGATCGGGTGAATTCCTCGTCACTTTGGTCGTGATTCGAAACTACGAATTAAAGTATAAACCCTCGAAGTTGAAATCATAATACACTTTGGCACTACAGATTGAAATTTGGCTCCAGATCACTACTGATAGCAACGTTAATAAAATAATCAATCAAACTATAAACACTCTAAGTTAAAATCATACATACATTTTGGCACTACAGATTAAAATTTGGCTCTAGATCGCTTCTGATTACAACATTAATAAAATAATCGGTCAAACTATAGATACTCTAAGTTTAAATCATACATACGCTATGGCGCTACAGATTGAAATTTGGCTCGTTCAATAACTTTCGAATTCACTTATGAAAGGTCAATAGAAACTTGATATGTACAATTCTAATGTTTTCAACTGAATTCAATTCCCCATTGTTAAATTTAAAAGTAACAACAATTTAAAAGTGAAAATAGAAAATATCTTCTAGAAAAAAATATTAAATTTAATGTTACAAAATAAAAATCGTAAAAATATATTCCTTTTTTAAATAAGAATTTCTGTACCATACAAAATTCTCGATGTATTTATTTTGAATTTTTTTTTTTATTTCTGAGATTATCTAATAGAAACCTTTAGTTATTCTAAAATTTGAAATGTGCTTTTAATCCTTAATTTACCGAACAAGTAGCAATTATAACTTGATGGAATTTTCAAAGCCAAAACATTTTCCATTAAGTATCTAACATTATTAAATTGCGTGCATTCAAGCATAATTTATTTTCTCTTTAAATGTTAATGTCTTTTTTTTCTTTCCTATGCATGAAGACATTAAAACACTTTTTTTTAGTGAACATTAAAATGTTCTATTATTTATTCATTTATAAAAAAACAGTTTTACTCTTACTACAACGCTTAGAGTAAGAAAGAAAACAAAATATTAGATTTACTATGACTAAGAAAAAAATTGAAATTCCAGATGAAAATTATAATTAATAGCATCAGAGCAGTCTTATTTGGATTGTTAAGGAATTCTTTTGCGAAATATACTGACAACTACAATAGCTAAGGCTGAAATGTTGGATTAAGTTGTTCGGATTTTTCTGTACAAACCTTTCTTTTCCTATAACTAGATATATGTAGATATGTATTTTCTACATATTGGAGATATGTATTTTCTACATATTGGAGATATGTATTCTTATAAATTTTCTCCTAAAAAGGTACAAGGAGATGGAAAGTGTTCTTCAAAATACATAAAATTAATTTCTTTTCTATTTAAATTTCAAATATGTGTTCAGCATATCATTAATAGAAGAGTATAACTTAGGTAACATAGTTTATATACATACATATATATATATCAGAGTATTATCTCTAATACTGGACTGTGTATTGTAGCACTAATTGGAGTTACCGTTATTTTCATGCAATAATATTTAAAATAAAACTCAGCAAACATTTTTAAAAAGTATATTAGTATATTTTTAACGAAGGAAAAAGTCAAATGAATAAATGTAACGATTTCTAAAGGAATCAATGAGGAAAAATAAATAGTAACAAATGCAACAGTTACGTAATATATGCCAGCTATACTTCGCGAAACATGAAACTTAAGGGTGAATGGAGAACAAAATTAAAAAAATACGCATTGTTTGTAAGTTAGAATTCATATTAAAATCCATATTTTCTTGTTCTTTTTAAAATGAAGGTCAAATGCTCTATAAAAATAGAGTACGAATACCCTATCATTTGCATCAACAAATTTCTGGATAAAATGATTTAAATATTTTCAAAAATTCAAATGTGACACTTAAAAGATGTTTTTTAAAAAAAACTTAGGCAATTAGCTTACCCACTGAAAATTATTTTAGTATTTTAAAAATTAAAAATCTTTGATCCTTGACAAAGTACAATTATCATAATTTTGCGACGTTTATTTCGATAACTAGGTAGCAAAGTGTGCAAAAATATGGCTTTAATATTATCAAATAAAAGAGAATGTTATAAACATGAACGTACAGATTTTAAAAATTAATTTTCAAGAAAATGAACAGAAATGTTTCCATAAAATGTTTTGCGAAGAGCAAATTTCTTCTCTAAAAGTGTTAACTTCTTCACCTTGCACCTACAGAACGATATATGTAACAAAATATATTGACAACTTTGAAGAATGTTTGAAATGTGAATCCCAAAATTAAAACTAAAATTTAAGAAAACAATTCTTAATGTTGTAATTTTTCGGCACAATTCCATTAATTAAGTCAACAATTATTCGGTTTTTAATTCAGCAGTGAAAAATATGATAAATCAGGACACCAGGCGTAACATTGATTTATTATTAATTAATTTCTTTAAATTAGGACAATTTAAAGAAGTCTTCAATTATATCATTGTTTTCATTTTAATAAGTTAATTAGAATCGCGAATCCTTAGTTTAACAAAAGTCAACGTACCTAAACTATTATTTTTACTCAAAATAAATGGATAAAATTAATGGATATAACACCAAAAATGTAACAAAATAACATTTTTTTTTGTTATTGTATATAATATTCATAAAAATTTCTGAATGGATTAAGCAAATATAGCGGTAACATTTCTTATTCTATGGACTATTGGCTGTTACTTTTTAAAACTTTACTAATCACAATTTTTAAAGATGGACTTAGTGTCATTGACTTCCTGGATTCAGTTATAATAACACTAATTTACATACATCACGTTTCTATCGCAAGGCAAAGTTCTCATTCGTGCACGTAGTGTTAATACATTCGTTCTTTTAATATTAATCCAATGGAATTCTACAACTTTCCGTATCAATTCTTGATCATTCTAATGATTTGAAGACAATGAAGTACATCTAAAAAAGAAGGACATCATGAAAGTTACAACCTAACTACATTTTGTACCTATTTTTTTAAAAAAAATTTTAATTATTTTTAAGGAACCCAAAACCAGCAAGAAAGTTGTTAAAATGGTTCTAAAAGTACTTTTTTAAAATCAGAGAAAATGTTAATTCTGCAGGGGCATTATTTTTTAAGGCTTTTTCTGATTATCTTAATTACATTCGAACATAATCGTTTCCTATACAATAGACTAGAGATTAGCTAGAAACTAGAAATTCCACGAGATTATCATTTCGTGCCTGAATTCAAATTGGCAAGTAGATGTAAATATTGTGGCCTCGGTAGCCTAGTAGTAACGGTCAGGATCTCGCGACCGGCTTGTATTAGCTTAATCTTGGGTTTGAGTCCTTATACAACAAAATATCCGCCATGCAAGAGGGCTGATGCTTGTTAAATGTTTTGAGGCTCCAAGTGCACCACTATCGTGGCTTGGAATTTTGGAAAGGGAGAGGCGAGCTCAGGCTTAGTCCTGGTTATTTGACCGAGGCTCAAAATTATGAGATATGTGGTCTATAGTTTTTGTATTGATTCTAAGAGCGCCATTAAGGGCACCAAACATGTGGGGGAAAGTAAAAGTACGAATTTAAAAATTTCTTTGTGATATTTATTCAGTAAAATTTTTCATAGAACTTAGGTTTTCTTCTGCGCAGAATAATGATATTTGAATCATGTTATTGAACTATAAAAGAATATATTTTTTGATCAAAAAGCATTTCTATTCCTTTGAGTTGAATAGGGATATGATGTTTCAAATATATTTGTATTTAGAGGTACAATTTTTAAAAATAATATTCTTTACATATGCTAAATATTTTGCTACTCATGAATGAAGCAATAAACAAAAAATAGAACTAATTGTTTTGACCATATATTTGTTTAACAATGTTTTAGCAAAGTGTTTTTTGAAAGAAAATATAGTATTTTGTAATATTGAAAATTTAATATTTATTTTTTCATTCTTTCTCATAAAAAATATTTCTTAAAGTTTGGATATTAATTTTTGTTCACAATATGCATAAATATTCTTTACAGAAGCATAGAAAATTGGAACGTACTATATTGTGTAATAATTTTCTTTAAAATGGTACCTAAATGCTAATATATCTCTTAAAACATGTCTATATTTCACCAAGCGGGAAACAACTGTTTTTAAGAAAATTGCTTTTATAATTTTATAGAATGAATGAAATATTATTATTTGTTGTACAAAAGAATTTAAGTTCTACTTTAGTTAATTTTTATTAATGTCGCATTAGAAGCAACACGATGGTTATTGACGACGGACCTCGTAATTTTGAACCTCCATCAGTTGACGAGGACTGCACCTGAGTTGGCACCCCCCTCCCTAACTCCCACACGACGTCTAATGGAGGACTTTCGGCCACGATAGATTTAACATGTATTAGCCAAGGCTACACGGTGGGTCTTTAGCGGCCAAGGATGGAACCCGTGACTGAACGAAAACCACTTAAAGCTCTACTAACAGTATAAAAAGTTATGTATCACAAAAACAAATTCTCTTTGTTGTGGTAATTCCACAATTTCTCGTATGTCTTGACACCCTTTATAAACAATGAATCAATCAAAAAAGGCAACACTCACAATACTTTATATGAAAATAACGACCAGTTTTAAAAAGCAAACGATAATTTGTTAAGAAAATGCAGCCAATCTGAATAGTAACACCTGCAAGAGAAATTAAGGTAAACAAAGTTGCTTTGCTTTTGTTAGGATGAAATAATCGTTTGGCGGAATTCAAAAATATGCAGCAAACCTTTTAATATGTTTCTTTTTTTCACATTTTTAAATTTTGAAACAAATTTTAAAAATATTTTTTTTCTCTTTTTTTTTTATTTAATTAAGAGCGGTTCGAAATATTTAAACTAATTATATGTGTATGTTCTACTCGCCTATAATTATAAAATCCCGATCACTTTGAAGCCATGAAAATGTACTTGAAATGCATTATTTAAATGTATACAATTTCGTAAGATTTCGAAAAATAATTTTAATTTTTATTGTTTATTTATTATTCGTATTTTGGTTCTATTGTTAATGTTGGTTAGTATTTTTTTTTCTCTTTCTTTATTAATCAATTACTATTTATATACAGATTTCAAGATCTTAGAATATGTTGCTTTTGTTACCTTATTATACAATACATTCATTTGGATAATTATTCAAATATCTGTGCCAAAAATCAATCAATTTTAATTTGTGAAATTCACAAAACGTTTTACGCATCTTGTATCAAACTAGTAATTATCGATTAATTATCAATTAATCGAGTATTAAAAAAAACTCAGATAAAGGAAAATGTAAATGCAAAGTTTAAAAATATTTATTTTATAAATCTTGCGGATGCAATTTATTTATGAAATATTATTTTACTGAAAGTAATCTTTATCAAACAAGAAAATGAGCATATAAATCTTTCAAAATAATCAGTATAGAAAAAAAAATTATTTTCATAAAGAAATAAAAACGTTAATAATAGTACAATAAGGAACACGAAATTTAAAGAAAAAAAAAAAAAAAGAAAATAATAAGTTGCCCTTCATTAAAATTTAAAGAATAAAATGCTTCAAGAACGTATATTTGTTTACATCACACATTTTTTATTTAAAATGAAGAACAATGTTTATTAAGTAAATGAAAAAGAAATAAGTCGTTGCTTTTAAAACGCACTTTATTGAATATGTTTGTTTATATGCAAACGACCTTGAAGCGCTGCCAATACTGGAAAACATGATATTCATTTTTTTTCCTTTGCTGTTTTGGAATATTTTGCTTAGGATATTTAAGAGAATAAAAATTACTTGTATTATTTTCAAGATAAATACAAGATTATAAAGAAACAAAAAGGCAGAAGTATTTTTTCTAAGAACATTATGTAAAAACAGAAAATGTAAATAAAATTTTGAAAACTAAAGAAAAAAAAGAATTTAAACAGCCCTAAATATCTTACTGACATTCTGACCGAAATAAAATTATTTTTTTTACACAAGCCAGTTAAAAATTAGATTATTTTCGTGGTAAAATTTTAAGAATATGCCGTGCGAATTTCAATTTATCTATTCTTTAATTGTATTGATCCCATTAAAATTCAATTTGAAACATTTACGGATGAAATGGGAATAAAACACTTGTGATATTTATTCTAGAGTTACCCAACATTCGTCATATTACTGCGAGGAATTTCCCTCTACAAGTATATAAAACCTACATACAACTATATATAATCAATTTTTTTATAATGAAATTCCGTTTGAAATTAAAAATGATGTCACTGATTTCAATTAAGAAATTTGGGCAGTAACACTTCCTGAAATTAAAAATAATAAATATATGTTATGTTTTTATAAAGGTGATTTATAACGAAAGCGTATTCTTTACCAACAATAAGTATTAATTGCCATTAAAAATTGTATTTATGTTGCACTTTCTCAAGTTTTAATACATAATATGTGAGTAGAATATCTATTATCAGCAAGTTATTTCAACTCCATTATAATTAAATTTATAACGTTAGCAGACAAAAACAGCAAAGCAGTTCAAGAATGAAAATTGATTTGGCAAACCTTTCTTTCAAAATTTATAGTTCTGCACAGATAAAAGTAAAAAAAAATTCTAAACATAGTACTATTCATTAGAATTAGCAATGTTTGCACCAATAGAGCTTATGTAATTATAATTATAATGTTTCCACTAAAAAAATGTTGATATAGAAATGATTTCAATTTTCCATAAAGTAGAAAAAAAGACTTCATCAGATATTCCAAAGTATCTGATGCAAAATCTTGCAGCAGTTGCTATTATAATACGTTGAACTATTTTCTAGAACATTTCCCAAGGAAAGAGGGCAAGAATGGATCAAAAGAAAAATAAAAGTGTACCTCACACAGACGCCATTAATCATAATTTTCTTTCAAGTGTCAATCCTTGGTTTCTTTACTATAAACTTTGGATTTCTTACGGTAAATAACATTTCGGAAAAGGGACTCAGAGTAAAGCTTTGCATAATTAGAAATTTTAAGGCACAATTCCTTTAGAAGTCTTTGAAAAAGTTTAAAATATTTAACTTTGAGTTGCTTAAGAAATAGTTGAGGTAGATTCAAATTTGCAGTTTCTTAGCGGCTGTGGAAGCCTTTTCAAAGAAAATGATGAATAATCATTTTCAGATGCTTAATGGAAAATAGTTCGAGCATTAATGTACTGTTAAAGGTCGACTTAGCTTGTTTTTCTGATTAAAAGACTAAACTACTTTTTCTGGATTATTTTTTTATCAGCTGTATGGAATAGAATTACTTCTAAATGAGTATTTTCTTATTCATTGTGATTTATAAAATACTAGCTGATACCCGCCCGCTTCGCTGGGCAGACAATAATATTATATTTTGGACCTATACGTAAAATATCAAGAAATTTTTCAATTTTTTAACTATAATTATAATCTGAATTTAAAAATTTTAGAAATTGATTGTCTGTAATAATGGTTATCCACGATTTTCAAACATATAAGAAAAGTATTTAAGTGTTAATAATTTATCAATGAAAATGTAGTTTAGAAAGTAAATCTGTCGTTGAACAGAATTCCTAATCACCGATGAGTTACTCTGTAGAGCGATGCGTTCCCATTATTCTACATGACGGGGCCCCAGTAGGCCAAAACCATGTAAAAATTGCCAACATAAAAAATAAAAATACATTTTTATACATATTTTCTTATTTTTTAAACCTGTTGAATCAATTTTTTTTATGTATTACATTTCTATTATCTTTATTTCGAATGCATGGCAATTTTTGAGAGTGACAACTTCATTTTTGTTTTTTATTATATCAATTTATTTATCTTAATTATTACATTCATTATTATTTTACCTTATTCTAATTTTAGAAATAGTTAAATATTAGAAAAATATGAAATAATATGCCTACATTTCCAAAACTTCTCTGTAGACAACATTCTTTGTTCGTTTTTCTGATTGAAGGTTGATTAGATTTTCACGTGAACTAACTCTTGAACATGCCATATAAAATTGAACATGTGAAAAACAGTCATTTTGTAAATCTACACCAGCTAATTTTAAACTCTGCCCTTGTGCTTTATTGATAGTCATCGCAAAGCAAACTCTAACTGGAAACTGCAAACGCTTAAATTCAAAATGGTAATCTGATGGAATTAATGGTATTCTAGGAATGAATATATTTTCATCATCATACTTTCCTGTAAAAATAGTCGCTTCTGTAACGTTTTTTCTTCAAATGAGTCTGGTGCCGTTACATAATTTAGGAGGATTAAAATTACGCAACAACATTATTGACGTACCAATCTTTAGATAGCATAGTGGGAAAGGTTTCGGATTTATGGCCGGCGGTTTTCGTTCAGTCGCGGGTTCGATACTTGGCAGCCAAAGACCCGCCGAGTAGCCAAGGCTGATGCACGTTAAATCTGTCGGGGCCCAAAGTCCTCTCGTTGGTGTGGTGTGGATGTTAGAAGAGGGGGTGCCAGCTCAGTTGTCGTCCTCGTCCCTTGACCGTGGTTCAAAATAATTATAGAAAGAAAATGTTCTGAAAGCTGATCCTTATTGTTAAGAAGACTATTCAAAGGTTCAGGGTAGGATCTAATAGCAGGAATTTGGACTTAATCACCGCTGCAGCACATTCCTGGAGGTTCTTCTATCAATTTTAAAGCATGGCACCAGAAACAGGACAAACGTTTTCCGATACTGGCGATTTTATCATTTGAATAGTGAATATCTGTTATATATATTTAAAACCAAAGTTTTAGAAGTCCAACGCACTAATTTAACTTTTGATCTTTTTTCATTGCATTTAATTACAGCTGCCTGATTCACAGGGAGGTTATTAGAAAAGTATTTTCGTACTGCTGCTCTATGTACTTCAGGATGGCTTTTAGTATATTTTGAAGCAGCTTCTCTATGTATTTCAAGATGACTTTGAGTATACTTTCAGCAGCCTGTCTTGTTCATATCTAATTGAATTTGTGAATATTTTTCCTCTTTTTTTACCTTTATTTAATTGAAGAGATATTATATCATTAATAATCGATTCACTTGAATTTGATAAATTAATGTTAGATATTGATTGGGTCTTTGAAAGTAGCATATATACATTTTCTTGAGGCTGAAACACTAAAGATGACACATTTTCTTCATTTTGTTTTACGTTATCATCACCAAGATTAACTTTACTTCTATTTGTTAATCCAACTATTTCAATATAAACATCAAAATGACCACTATTATAGTTTCCCGTAAAACTTAATCTTTTTTTTTTCTCTGAATTGTTTCACCAACAGAAGCTATAAGGCAGATGTCTTGATGCACTTCGAACTGATAGGGAAATAGCTCTGCCACCGCCATAATTTCGCTAATAGATGCATACGTGTTTGGTTTACACCTTTCGGTAAAATGTAAATTGTTAGTATTATAAGGAGCGCCAGATATCATGAGTGTAGCATTTAAACCGATACCAGTTGTTAAACATGTGAGAAACGATAATATTTCTCATTTTATACGCCATCGATATGTCACCGAACACCAGCAAAGAGAGAAACGAAAATAAACATGCTCCGCCGCCAAGAATTTTAAAAACTTTGAAAGGAGTAGGTATTCCATCTATCCAAATATATTCAACATCCATTATTAAAAACTATAACTGAAAAGTAAATATGAAAAATCAATTTGTATTAACCTACAATGAAATACTTTTCAAGTTAAAAAAATAATTAATTTTTTAAAATCAAATTATTTAAAAATTCAACAAAAAATACTTACAAAAAGATAAAGTATAATAAAATTTTTTAGCAAAAAGCCACCCGTAATGCGTTATCCTTTTTGCAAAGGGATAATTCTATTACGCTAGCAGCATATCTAAAACAGCAATTGAATAGACAGAATAGCTCTTAAAAAATCATATCATTAAAAATAATTCTGTATTCTGAAAACGATAAAATATCCAGCCATTTTAAAAAAAACAAAAAATCCTAGAAACCAAAAACTTTATCCTTTATTTCCTAGAAACCAAAAACTAAAAATTGCCAAAATACAAAAACAAAACTTTTGCATAATGTTTACGTTAGGTTACAGTTAATGCGTACATCAAAATAAATATTTTGACAGCTACTTATTTTTTTTTTATCAATGACATGAATAACATACCATTATTATTCATTTGCTAAAAGCCAACTTCAATATCTTCGTAAGATTGCGTTTAAATTTACAAATGTAATTTATCAATCATTATTAATAATAAAATACTTTTCTCATAAATAT
>BMAW01013136.1:6702-17984 GCA_019974015.1 Nephila pilipes
TATATATATATATATATATATATATATATATATATATATATATATATCCAGGTCTCAGCTACGTGGCAGCATTAAAAATTTGATTTGGTAGCAAATGTCTACCAAATCAAAAGTAACTAATGAACTTTTGAATTAAAACAAATTTGTTTCAGCTTTGATTAATAGATATTTGTACCCAATGGTATCAACGAATAACCCTAATCATGACATCTGTCTTCAAATACAAATACTTTTTGAATCCCCCTCGTAATCCTTTTTGAATCATACAAAAACTTTTTGAATCAATCATTTATATATATATATATATATATATATCTGTGTGTGTGTGAGTGAGTGTGTGTGGGCGCGTGTGTGTGTTTGCGCTTTCAGTGGTAGTTGATTTTTTTAAAAAATTACTAAGCTTTATAATACGGGATATAAGCATCTTTAAAAGATATTGATATCTAATTCCGTGAATCTGTTTCTTACACATTGAATTCACTGTTTGTTAAGTATTATTATAACTGTACGAAACCATTGATATTGCTTTTTGAGCGCAATTTAAAATTTAAAAACTTAAATGCGAAAATTTAGATAATTTTATATTTACCAAAATCTCATAAGGCACCTTAGTAAATTTGCTTGATTGTTATCTTTTATGTAACTCCTTAGGTCCAATAAACGTATATATTTCGGAACAGAAGCTGGGTTATCTCATGGCATTTTTCTTACGCTTAACTATCAAAGCTTTTCATTAGTCTTTGATAAACATCGGTTCTCACAATCTTGCTGATAAACACATACACCCCCTGAAGCTTTAAACGAACCCTTTCCTATTAACAATAAACCGTAGTTCAGCTTTTGAAAAATAACATACTCATTCTTGCCTTGATTAAATTAGTCGCTGCTTTTAAAGAGAAAAATAAGTGCTGCAAAGGGTTGTTTATAACAAGTAATTCATCTTTCTGACAGTTTGAAATACGGTCTGGACATGAACAGCTTATGAGATGTCTCATCTGCTTAAAAAAAGATGAAAATTCAATCCGGAGTTTTCTGTTTGTGCATATTATCAAGTGGATTCAAATGAAACATTTTGTTTAGTGGTTTAAAAAAATCTTACATGTGTAGAATTGTAACTTTGATTTAAAATTTTGAAAAGTATAGCATAAATGGTAGATAAATTCCAGCATGAAATTTATAAATTGATTTCAAATTATTGTCAGATATAAAAAGACACAGTTTTCAGATATGTTGGTAATTTACTGACTTATACCTTATCTATTTTTAAGTTTATAGAAGGTGTTATCCAATATTCGAATTTATAATTGTTTTAAGTATCAGAAAATGGTCAGTCGAATTGAAATATAAAGATAAAAGTTTCACAAATGTTAAAAAAAAACATAAAATGAAATTTACATCATGGCAAAAAAAATTATATTTATATTCCTGATCTTATAAAATACTCTATTTTATTTAAAGTTACTTGTAGATTGGTTAACAACTTCATAAGAGTTAGTTCATATGGAATGTGTCTTAAGGTATTGATTTGGAACCAAATTAGAATACGGCGAAGACCTATATCTCTCTATGATTCCCTGAGTATATTTAAAATATTATTAACTATTATTCACATATATCTTATTAATTCATTTTATTTAAATTTATGATTAAGAATTGAAATTTAAAATAAATTTTATTTTATTCAGAGATCGATTGTAGAGTAGTTATCACATCAAAATTCAAATCAACCGAAATTTCTTTACACTAATAAAGATGGTTTAAATTGAATTTTTTATTAAAATTAAATTTCATTCGTGTGAATATAATTGTTAGGAAAGTAAAATAAATTATGTTTTTTTCCATTTTTGAAAGTAAATACTGAAAATTATAGGAAGCATAATTTGTGAATTTTCAAAGTTTCAGCAAAAATATTGTCTACGAACTAGACACACATGACTGGCACAGAAACATCCCTTTTTGGAGGAGGATTATTTATGTGTAACCATTCTGATTGCCTTCTTACTATGAACCATATTTTAATTGAATGCTTTGCTTTTAACTGTATTCGTTTTAAACATTTTAAATATAATATACTTTATTATTTGATTTCGATAGGGAATTTTTTCAACCAAATTTATTTCAATTTTTAAATGACATAGATTTTACCCCCATTCGTGTAATTTTATTATATTGTATTTCATTTCCTATCATACAGTAGAATTTTAAGCTGTTTTAACGAAAAGAAATTATATCATAACCTTGCGTTTAGCACAATATATCCCTCAAAGATTTAGCGCCATAAATCCATCCAACCTAATCAAACGCCAAAATGTTTCTCTAATGAAACTGGAACATACATAAAAGCGTCAAATTTGCAAAAAAAATCTATAAATAGTTATCTGTCATGGATTATAAACGTTATTAGCATTTGATCATTTCTAATCTATCACATGCCTTTTGTTTCTTAAAAGACTTATTGCTTTTTCTGGTCCTTCTTTCCAAATGACAATGTTGATCTCATTGATCTCATTTCTCCAAATTCAAATGTTGTATCTAAAAGGCTAGTTGAGATTTAAAATTTGAAAGGCTAGTTATTTGAAAGTCAAAAACTCTTGAATGTGTGTTTGTATTTGTATAAAAAATATTAATCTTAAAAATTATGAGTTACACGGATAATTTCTGTAAATCCTTAACAATTAAAAATACTTTGAGTGTTTTTCTTTTCAAAACACTAATTGCTCTTAAATATTTCAGATTTGTTTTTCTTGTGCATGAAATAGCTCATTTAAAAATTCCTGTGTCAGATTTTAAGTTTACATATTATTATAGATTGTTTTTAAAAATATATTAAATTAATAATAGTAAAAAGTTATTTAATAATAAATGTGAAAAATAGTGAAAATTACTACAAACTCAAAAAGTGAGACATATTTTTCAAAACTATAATAGTACTTGTATTACATATGCAAATATTATAAGTAATTCATTCTGAACAGAATGTATCTACCATCTCCCCCTCTCCTTAAAATTTAAAAAGATAATTAAAAATACTCAAAACCGTTATTTATTCAGATTAATCTGAAATTATCTAAAGAATGGAAAGAAATATTTTAATTTTAATGATTTATAAAGTATTTAAAAATTAAATAAACGTGTATCATAAAATTAAATATACGTGTATCATAAAATTAAATATACGTTCATTAAAATATTTTCCAGTGGTATCCGTTCATCAGTATAAATATTAGTTCAAAAAAGAAAATTTAAATTAAATAATGAGTTATTTAAATTGGGAAATTTATCAAATGGAAGAAATCACTACCTTATACACAAACAAATAGAATTTTTAGCAATTCATTTAAATTAAAATGAATAAATTTTTTGAGAAAATATGTAAATCTAATTATATAAAACTGAAGCGACTGATAACAATTACATTAATTGTCGGAGTAATAAAATATATTATTGCTACATACATAATTTGTATAGAAGTAAACTTTTAAGACTAGCTTGGTTTATGAGAAAGATAATGGGTTTAATTAAGCATTTCCAAGTGTGCTTTATAAGAAGAATATACATTTCGAATATATTGAGCTACTTTACAAACCAATAATCTTTTTGTCACGTTTTGTTATCACAACAGTGTATTAAATGTTCCATTAAATAAAATTCCTTTTCGAATTAATCTTGATGATGATTAATTCAGCCTTTCATGTTATCTACGAATTACAAAACCGATATCAAATTTCTTTAGAGCATGCCCTGATATATAATTGAAATCTTAAAATCCCTGTAATGATAATAAATGAATAACTTTTAATAAATAGGTCTTAATCTTTTAATCAGTGAGGTAACATTAACACACAGATAAATGTACGATAAATAATGCAAATTCTAACTGATGGTAATGATAAAAACTATATTAGTTAAAACACAAATACAATTTTCTTGATAGTAATCCGACTTTATATTAGATATGTTTATATATAATAGATAAATACTTTTAATAATGTATTTAGTTGTTTCGTGCTTAGATCTTATTTTCTTCCATAATAATCAATGAGACAAGGTTTTTCCTTATTACCATGGAATTAAAATAATCTGAATAATTTCACTTATTTTGATCAAAATTCGGAAGGAAAAAACATATCTTTAAATTAAAGTTTGAATTATTATGAATTTTGAAATAATTTTATCTATTCCGAAATACAAACACTACAACTATTCACAAATAATTGGTTGTATATTTTTCATTTTTTAAAATAATTAAGTTATTAGCGAGAACAATGGTATACAGTTTTCCTTCTTATAATTACATTTAATCAATTTGGATGGAAAAATAAACTTACAGATTGGCATTAAACGATATTTCACCTTTTGCGAAAACAATATTCCATGACATCACCTTCATACTAGTGCCATATCTGTGAATAATTCTGACAAAAATAATTTTTTCTGTGAAATCTATTTTAGTACTGTAATTGAATAAAACTCAAATAATTTATAATAATTTACTTCCAAGTATTTTTAAATCATAAAAAGTCTCAATGAATTACAAATTCAAAAATATTATAAAATTGAATTAATTATATTTCGAAAATTTTCTGTACTAATGTTTAATTCATAACAAATTCCTGATATTAAATATGCAATTTCATTTTAAATACGATTATGAAAATAATGTATTCATTGAAATATGTATGCACTTTTTAAACTAAAACAATTCCAATTAAATATTACTATTTAATAACGCGAGACAGTTTCAAAGTTTTTATTGTTTCTCCAGACTTTTGAGACGAACTTTTGAAATTCGAGATATAATATTGAAATATTGAAAATTAATTCAAAACTATTCTTCAAACATTTTCATAATCATCATATATTTCGATATAAAACTGAACTTTTATTTCAAGATACTTTATTATTAATAATGAATTATTTGTTTTTGAGAACTCCGTAAATTTTCTTTTTCTGACAAATCTAAGACAATATTCGCATTACTTAAGCTAGTCAACCAGTTCTCAGCAGAAGAAGAATTTCTTATCGATTTATCGGCGCAAAGATAATGAGTGTTCATTGCCAGCTGTCGAAAAATATTGGATGTAATCAGCCAGAACTATCATTTGCTTATCAGTTGAAATCTACAAGTAGACTAACGAGTGCACTTGACACGTGAATGTCAGATATATTTTAACTCTTTCTTCGGATGGAGATTCAAGGAAATGCGTTTATCTTGATGCGCCTAAAAAATCTGAGTTTCTGCTAGGGTGAACATTACTATAATTAAATGCCTAAAGTAAAAGGTCGATTGTTCAGAAAATAACTATTATTCAATTTCATTACAGCTTAATCTAAACTCAAGGTTTAGGATAGTCAATTGGATTAGAATACCTATACAAATCAAAAACATTACATGAAGTAATTAATTACGGAATTGTGGATTGATTGTTGTTTGTTTTATTAATATCGCACTTAGAAGTAACTCGAGATCTGTTCGCAGTATGTCCATTGGTGACAGACCTACTTGTTTCGAACTTCGGTCAAATGAAGAGAACGACACGTGATCGGGCTCTTCCTCTCCAAATTCCACATCGCATCAGGCATCACTTCGACAGATTTAACGAGCAACCTCCCCATTACACGGAATATTAAATATTTAGAGATTGTATTCTTTATGCGAAATTTGTTATACTCGTGTGGCTTTTAACTGCCTACTGACCCAATGGTGTAACACCAAATTGGAACATATTATTCAAAATTTTCTCTGTAAGTTGTTGGGGATCTATTATTTAGAAACTTCTTGTCACTCTCTCAAGGAAATTTCTCCCTATAAGTATAAACAATCAGGCTGCAATTTGTCTTTCTTTTACATAGTAATTTCTATTACTGTGTAGACAGGTATCCTCTGCCTGTTAACGACTTTGATTTACCTCGCTGCATGTGCTTTTCTATGTGTTATTGAACAGTTACGTCTTTCTTTCTGTATAGGTACTGTCCTCAGAATACTATAAGAAATGTGTTCTCATTTTACTCTGGGTGCAGTGTTTTTGTTTTTTCTAATCTTTTAATTATTATTGGACAAGATGGAGATGTCTAAAAAAATGTTTATCTGAAGAGGAAGTTACCGAATACATGCAATCTGAAGTCGATGTCCAAGATTTATCTTAAATTAAAAATTTTAGAATTTTGAGCTTAGTTATGCGTAACTAGAAACCTTCCCTTGAACAGCCATGCGTGTGCGGAAACGTCGATTGGGTATTTTGCGTACGGTATTTTGTGTCTGTCTTCAAAAAGGTTCACGAGTACCGGAAGGGACATTACTTTTATTCTGACGATAAGGTGAATGTTGCCATAAAATGTAGTGTCGACAAAAACACTGAACTCTTTTACGACGTATTGAAAACTATTTCGAAAAGTTAATAACGCATTTCATAGAACTAATATTATGTAGTTCTCAGATACACAACATGAATTATAAGAATTGAATAAAAAAATTAAGAGTTTATAACCATGGAAGGGCTACTTTTCTTAATGAACCTAATATTAATAATTACTTCTTAATATTATAACTATTATAATATGTTATAATGTTATATTAATCGCAGAATTCCATGCCAAATAGAAACATTCGTTCTCATATTCAAGCGTCAAAAAAAAAAAAAAAAAAAGAGAATCAGAAATAGGAAATAAAATCATTTGAAGGTCAGCTCTTCTACTTTCGTAACAAAATATACAAAGAATTGAGTATACGTTAAGAAAGACATAAAGTGTGCAAACTACTTGTAAAATTGACAATCCTGTGTCGTGAATGTGGTCACATTGGTAGTTATTTATCTTCAAGAGGCTTCAGACATGCACAGAATATGAATTTCATTCCAAGCAAAGTAAGACTACGCCATTCCAATTCCGTTTGGATAATGCATGTTTCAAAGACGATATCTACTTGAAGAAAAAGTTAAAACGAAAATATAGCTTCTCAAAGTACGCTTTCATGACAGTTCTTGAATTTCCGAGGGAAACGGGAGATTATATAGAAAAAGGTTTGTTCGTATATTTGTAGAAATATTACTCTAGTATTTGATATATATCTGAAGTATATGTTTGTTCATTTGCTTGGTGCATTTTAAGTCAATGGATGTTTTATTTCCGATGAAGTGTTTACTTTCAAACATATTTTACTGTAGATATACTTAAAATACATTTTTGAATGAAAGGCGTCTTAAGATATATATTTGCTTAAAAGTGCTTAAATTTAATTATCTGGCAATTATAACGTCTTAGAAAGAGAAAAGTAGGATACTATATTTTTTGAAAAAAAAACAATTAAAGGCACAAATTGTTGTTTGTTTCTCATTTAAAATAATTTTAAAATTCAAATAATATTTTCAAACGTTTATATAATAATGTTTTATTAATTATTTAATATAAACCCATGTTGTTTCACATATAATAAAGCTAATGACAAATAAAATCAAATCATACTTCAAAAAGTATGTAATTAAAAGTTATTCCTGAAGGTATATTAAAAATAATTTGCAAAGATTTTGAAAAAAAGTAGAAGTTATAATTTATGTTTTATTTTTATATTATTTCTTTCTATTAAAGAACGTTACAGAACATGGAAATATACAAAAAAATTTATCGAAAGGTGATATGAAACAAATGATATTAGAATAAGATATTTTTATTCAAAAAAAAGCGCTTAGCAATAAATATGGATACTAAAAATTAGTCAATACTTAATTCAACAATTATTAATGTATTTCATTTTTATGCTCTAAGCTGATCTTTTAATCACTATTTAGAATTTTGTTATTTCATTATCAAAAAATACATTTTGTTAAACCCTGATAATAAAAAAAACTCCATTTCTTTGAGTTAAATTGTTTCAAAAAGGCTAACACTAACGGCTATTTATTGCTCAGATAATACAAATGAATGTTATCCACCTATAAAATCTGAAAATTTTTAAATTTATTTCAATTCATTTTCTGTGTGTTTCATTCTGTCTTAAATCTTTTCATTTAATATCTATTTGCAGTGTTTAAAACAGCTATTTAAATAAAATTACAAGTACATTATACTTTTAAAAATAAATCAAATATCTATAAATAAGTCAATTTGCTTTTAAGAGGAAAATTATGCATTTTTATAATAGTATTAAAGTTTTAAATACTTTAAATTACTTCTAAAATATGTTACATTTATTTTTGGAACATTATATAATCTAATAAATCCTTAATAGTATAAATAAGTTAATAATCATTGAGAAAATAATAATTATTCACATGAAGCACTAAAATCCTTATTTGAATGTTAGGTATTAATATAAATAATACTTGAATTAACATTTTAATAGAAAGTATTAATAGCCATTGGCAAATTATGAATGAAAATATTTTTTATTATAAAATATGACATGTTATATTCTGTTGTTTATTTCAGAATTCTATGAGATGAATTAATTTTTTTATATTGCATATCAATTACATTTATTCGATCTATAGCCGAAGAAACAAATAATTCCAGAACAATTATATAAGCTTCATTTTATTTCAATAAAGAGGACAAGATTGTATCTGAATTATTCTTAATCGAGGAAAGACCTCATTGTATAATAAAACTATACATATATTATAGTAATTGAAAGAAATACGCAATAAAAATAATTTTTTACCATAGTGTTATTTTACGTCCAAGATAATGAATTACTGTTATAAATAACTTATTGAGTATGGTTAATATTTTAATCATAGGTAATATAAATTTTTATCTATGTGAAATAACCTTAATATATGGACATTTAAGACTGAAATAGTATTTTTCTAAATAATATTTCAAATAAACTCTCTTTTAACCTAAATACAATACCGGAACATATATGTAATGTAAGAAAACCGAAAATTCAAAAAATTATTCAATTCTGGAAAAATAAATAAAATTACTATAACTATGAAATCGTTTGGGTATGAAAGATTCAATTAACATTTGAAACATCAAACGGAATGTATTATTTTATTAAATATGATTTCCCAATGAAATAACTACTTAATATTTCATGTCAGTAATCCAAATTCCTTATCAAATTATCTTAAATGCATGAATAACGCGTTATATGACTCTAAGATACAGTTTGTATAAACTGCTTCATTATCAAATGATTTAATACTCGTATGCTGTAATCAATCCTACACTGTAATTTTCTGAAAAGATCCTAATATTCTTCTGAAACTTTTAACAATGAAACTATTCTCACCAAGGGCTAGAATGACTTTCGCTTTGCCCTGAAGCCGCAGAAATAAAAAATCCACCAAAAATATTTATTTATTTTAAATAAATGAACGCGTTTTCGGGTATAGCCAATATAAAGAAATCACTCAATGCAAGCTCTGATGCAGAGAGATATAATGAAGAGAAAATGTAGTCTCTCTAGGTCTGCGGTTATGTTTTGTTTTGCTCTGGATTTCTTTTCTCGAGGTTGCAAACGCGGGTCTTAGTCCATTTAATCTTAGGAATTTCAGCCAAAGTTATAAAACTTTCTGAGAAACTTTCTTAAGTTTGGCAGTTACTTCATTTTCCCTTGAAAGGTCATGAGCGCCTGCCTTTACGATATTTCTTCCCACTATAATTTATTTTTTCATTCATTGTTTTTCACATTCCACGAATCCGTAGACTATGAAACCATCTGCATCAAGAAACATGGCTGCATCATGATTCCCTCGTCGAGGTAGGCGAAATCAACCTTTATCAATCTGATGACGCCACAATAATTTAATTGAGATTTTTAACTCCCCTATGTAACGCGCTAAACTTAATGATGAGGATTTTAGAGGACTCGTTTATTTCGCAAAAAAGGCAATTAACTACTACACAAAAAACATTAAAATGAATAAAGAATAATTCGAAAATTAGCTCATAAGGAAGACGGATGAGTACCAAGGCTTGGAAAATTTGTAAAAATCATTTTAGCAAAAAGCCTTTTCTCAGAAAAAATGAAGATTTCTGAGAAACTTATATTGGCAACATAGAACAAATTCCTTGCCAAATCTGGGCTCTCACATTTTTGAATTCAATATAAAGAACTTCCATTCGAAATAATTTAATTTTTGCGTATATATATGTATATCTGACCATTACGAAATGACAAAGGCTTCGGAGCAAAGAAAACTCTATCTTCATTTATATTTGGAAAAAGCGAAATAAAAGGACACTATACTGAGCAGATTTGATGAAAAACCTTATGAAATTAAATTAGAGTTCGAGGGAGAAAATGATGAGTCTATTATATTATGCAAGACCATTGTGGCCCTTTATAAGATTTAAAATTATATTTATCCTAGAAAATCGTCAACACTACAAGAATTTTTAAAATGTTTTCTGAAAAAGTTTTAAGATGATTTATAATTTGAATGTGTCGATTTGGCATCGTAGACCATTTATATAGTAAAAAAGTTTAAAAAAATGAGATTTTACTGCATAATATTTAATGTGCAAAATATTGTTAAAACAAAAATTGTTGCTTTATTTCAGAAAGTTTAAATCTCTTTTTTACTTTAAATATCGTCTGCCACATAATGTTGTATTTTTTTGTTTAAACTACACATAATTTCTTACGAGTATATGATACACTAACGAATTAGTTTTGATTTTATATAATCCTAGCTAACAAATCTAAACACAAATCATAAATATTTTTTCACATCTCTAAATGTATATTTTTGTAATTAGTTTTCATGTATATTTTTCTAATAATGGTTATTCGTTAAAACATATTTTTAGGAGCTTATATCATATTATTTGCCATTTATTCATATTCACAATTTCAAAACGTTAACAATGATAAAAAGTAAGAATCATAACCAATAAATCGATCTAAAACTGTAGAAATACATAAAGTATTCCATTTTAAAGGCCAAAGAATTACATTTTCTGCAAAACCATTTAGGAAAAAATTGAATATAATCGATATTTCAATACGACAAAATTCGTATGTATTTTATTTCAGAATAAACATTAATTTTGAAGGTGTACAAATAAACGTGTTAGTAGAGCTCAAAAGTTTTTTTAAGACTTTCCTTAACTTACAAATATCCTTTTTTACTTGAAGAAAATTTATTTTCATTTTCAAATTAACTTACATACTTTTTCGAAGAAAGCAGTTGCACCAAACTCTTAAGTATAAAAATGGAGTAAGCTAACATATATTACACATGTTTGTGTGATATGAATTAAATTTTTTTATCCTAATCCTGAAGTAATTCCTCAAATTTGTTACATTTTTTTAGTTTGTATTGGAAAAAAAA
>BMAW01013138.1:0-11000 GCA_019974015.1 Nephila pilipes
AGTAAATACACTTCCATATGATATCTGTGTCATCTCAGCAATCTCACGGAGCTTCACTTTACGATCTTTCATTATAATTTTTGTCACTTCACTCACATTTTCCGGTGTAACGGCTTCCACAGGTCTACCCGAGCGTCATTTGTGTCGGTACGACCACGTTTAAACTCGGCAAACCACCGACAAATCGTTGCTTTTGATGGACAAGAGTCCGGGTAACATTTTTCAATCCATTGTTTCGCTTGCACGGTGTTTTTACCCATTAAAAAACAATGTTTTATCAGAACACGAAACTCGGTTTTTTCCATTTTTTAAACAAACTACAAAACGACTTTACTCCAACCTCGATAACTCAGCTGTTTCTGGTCCGATCGACTTAAAATTTTGACACGTTTGAAGCAAAGGTTCGTACTCTAGAAAGACCTGGTTACTGGTTTACTACGAGTGCCATCTCTGGGTTAGTCTCGGGAGTTATTGATTGATGTGTTATTCTGTCATTCCCGGTCACCACACGGGTCTTCTGCTTCTTGAATTGAAATGGAGTCGAAAGGCTTTATGTGGTGAAGCGTAGAAACCAGGTGAATGAGGCACTGATTAAGGTGTCATTCTCGCCATTTAACCATAACTCAGAATTACGAAATCTATCACCAAAATGTAGTTCCTAGTTGCGATGCAATGGAACCAAACTACGTGATATGATTGTTTATTCTCGTCGCACTGAGAAGCAACACAAAGGCTACGGTTGACTGACCGTGTAATTTTGAACCGCGGTCAAGTGACGAGGATGACTGCCAACCCCCTCTCCAAACTTTCTTATCACGCCAGTGGGAGATCTTGGGACGTCGATCAGATTTAGCTTGCATCTGTAGAAACAGACAAAACCACAAAACATCTGTTGAGCATGAATATCGATTGACTGTCAAATTAATAGTTTATTAACGTCTCATTTAGAGCAAAACGAGAACTATTGACAACGGTCAAGTGAAGAGGACATAAAATCAGGACCCGAACCCATGACTCGACAGAAACAACACCGGCCATGAGCTCGTGGCCATTTGGTTATCACAGGTGTTTAAGTATCTCAAAAAATATATAGGAGTTTGAGGAAGGAGATACCAGCTCAGGTGTCATCCTCGTCACTTCAGCGAGGTTCAAAATTCTTCGAACCCAAAAATTGATGGTTCGAAACGAGACGTTGGCAGTCTAAAGTCAACCGACCTGGGGAAATATCGGAAATATAGGAGTTGGGTAGGAAATATCTCCCCCCCCCATTGTGGTAGGGAAAGCATAAGCAGCTCAAACATTAACTTTACAATTTATTTCCTTTTAAGCCATTCATAGTGATTCTAAATTTGTCCAGATGTCTTGAAAATTGCGGAAGTAATCAAGAGTATTCTATAATTCTACATTGACGGCTGTTCCAAGAAATATAATCATAATAAAAATTGATTGAGTTAATACATCTGAATTCTCAATGTGATGTGATTGTTTAACATCGCACTGAGGAGCAACCGGTAGAATACCCAAGGGGACCGAGCTTACCCAAAGAGATAAGAGCAACAAACCGGCCCCCCAGAAGACAATCATCCCCGCACGCAGCATTTATGGACAAAAGAACATAATAAGGTATTACATAATTTTGAAATCAAAAGTAAATAAAGTTTACAATGAATGTACAAAGCAGAAAATATTTACATGACAGATATTTTTTTTAAAAAAAAAACTAACAGTAGAAATTTTCTTGCAGAAATAAGATGCATAACATGCTAAATATAATATACGAAACAAATCATCCACAAACTCGCGAACAAAAACATAGTGTTAAACAAAAATATGAACATATATACAAGGTACACAATTAAAAGCCCGCAATATGGAAAATTGAAATATTAAGAAATGTAACCAAAATTTTGAAACAATTATGAAATTTGTTGGGTAATTTTATGAGCCTTAAGAATATAGGATTTAAACATGATATGCAAATTAGGATTTCCCTTCTTGGTTCGTTTTATTAACGTCACACTAGAAGCAACACGAGGACTATGGATGAAGGTCCTCGTAATTTTGAACCACGGACAAGTGACGAGGACGACACCTGAGCTAGCACCTCCCTTTCTTAACTTCCACACCACGTCAACGAGAAGATTTTAAGCCATAACAGATTTAACGAGCATCAGCCCCGCCTACATGGTAGGTAATTGGTAGAATCAGGCTTCACTCCCGACTCAGGCCTCATCCCCGAGTCCTCAACCATGATTACTGAAGTTAGGAGATGGAGGTGCCAACTCAGGTGTCGTCCTCGTTACTTGACCGGGGTTCAAAATTACGAAGTCCTTCGCCAATAGCCCTCGTGCTGTGTCTTAATGCGGCGTTAATAAATAATCACAATCCTGATGTCGCGAGAGACTATCATGTTGTGGGGCTGATGCACGTTAAATCTGTCGTTGTCAGTTCTCACATTGGTATGGTGTGGAAGTTAAGGAGTGGATGCCACACACAAGTCAGGTATCATCCTCGCCATTTGATTGTAGCTCAAAATAAGACCTGTCTCCAATAACTCTAGTGTTGATTAGTAAACAATCAAACCAAAAAAATGTTATGGTTTTTTTTTCCGGATTGATCTTGGCAGTATAAAAAAAAATTGAAATTGTTTTTCGAAGGGCAGCAAGGCGATACATACGTCTGTATCTCTTCTACGCCCATGCTTTTCTGTCAGGGAAGGAAGATCGAATGATTGTTATTGTTCTTGGAGAGTGCCTTTTGTGGATGGGTAAAAGGGTTGCTCGTTGAACCTCGTCACTATAATTGAGGAATCAGAGTGATTGGCTGTTTTCCTTTTGTTTGGCGAAAATGGCGATTCAATTATTCACTTTCGGGAAGTGGTTTTTGAATTGAAGAACTGAAGTGTGGCGGATGTGTAGGTTTTTTTTTTTTTTTTCCCCATGCAAAATAAGAATAAACGAGATATTTATTATGTAAAATGATTAGAACTTTAAAATCATTCAATTTTCTGAAGTTGCTCACGTCAAGCGTAGATACGCAAATTGGTTACTGATGCGAAAAACGTCTACGTTGAAAAGGCCAAATGTACGAAACAAAATTTAAATTCAATAGTTTTGTGAGCAGTTATTCATCATTAGTAACAAAGAAATTCAAACTATTCTAATTTTCTATCGTCTACGGTCTTTTTTTGTTGTAACACTTTTGAATGGCTAGTAGTTATAATTATTTTTGATTGACTGATTTATAATTTACTAACGTCGCACTTAGAAACAGCACGAGGCCTATTGGCGACGGTCCTCGTAATTTTGATATACAAGCATCTTTTATATTTGGCGAGAGTCTCCCAAGTTTCCTAACTGTCATATCTCATACACTAACCGTGTAACAAGACTGATGCACGTTTCATCCGTCGAGGTCCCAAGTCCATCCGTTTGCGTGGTTGGGAAGTTACGAAAGGAAAGTGTCAGCTTAAGTGTTTTCCTCGTTACTTCGCCGAGGTTTAAAATTACGAGGTCCGTCTTCAATAGCCCTCGTGTTGCTTCTCAATACGGTGTTGATAAATAAGCACAATTATTTTGGCCTTATAAAGAAATATTAAAACGATGTTTTTGCGAATAAACGACTTTTCCTAGTTTTATTCATTTAAATTATTATTCGAAAAGCTGTCTTGAATTCAAAGACTGATGTGAATTCGATTTGTCAACTTTAACGTAAAAAATAATAAATTAAAAAAATCAATTCATTTTCATTTATATAAAACTATTTAACAGTTCTGACGATTGTGTATGCTTCTGCATTTTCCAGAAAAATGCCATTGTATTTTGTAGTTTTTGAAATATGAATGGTAACTTTGTTTTGATACAGCTTCCCTTTTTGGAAGTCTATGTAATTAAGAAATTGATTGTAGCCTGTAAATATTGGAAATTAAATTTTCACCTGGTAGTATAATGGGTTGAATATATATATATATATATATATATATATATATATATATATAAACATTGTTCCCCTCCCCCTCTTCTTATTTTACAAGTTCTTATTTAACTTGCAATGTTCATTTCTCTCTTTCTCTCTCTCTGTATATATATATATGTGTGTGTGTAAAGCTTCTTTTTCTGAGGAATAACTATTGTCTTATTGTCCATATAAATGTGTTTCTACTCGTTGTACACAACGAAGACATTTTGAAAGTGTTGAAACTATAAATTTATTACTTTAACACGAGAGAGAGGCAGTAGCAGAGAGAGACTTACAGCATGAAAAATTACAGACACCTTCAGCGTCGTTCAGCCTTCATTGCTACGGCGGAAAAGAAGGGAATTTAACTTGCTTGGAATTTTTTATTTGCAAGTATATCTTCAGGTCACATGGTATTGGTTGGAGGGATTTCTAGGGATAGCAGACAGAAAGTATAATAGGGATTAACCCAACAGGTTTGAATCAGTTGGAAAAGCTGACATTACAGATTTCAAGCGCGTGATGGCATAATTTAAAAGCTAAATTGGATTAGGAAATAAATTTGAATTCTTTACTGTGATAGTTAAAGAATAGGAAAAATTAGGGTATTAAGACTATATTTAAATGTTTAAGTGAAGTCATATATTCAACTCACTTTACTTCTTTCCTCATCTATGTGGCCATGGTAGCCTTGTTGTCATGGTTTCGAATTCGTGGCCGGCGGTTTTCGTTCAGTCGCGTGTTCGGTTCTTGGCGACCAAAGTCCCCCCTTTAGCGTCGTGGGGAAGTCAGGAGAAGGGGGTTCCAACTCGGGTTTCGCCCTCGTTACTTGACAGAAGTTCAAAATTTCGAGGTCCGTCGCAAATAGTCCTCGTGTTGCTTCTAGTGCGACATTAATAAAAACTAAACTAAACTCTATCCTCATCTAATGTACCAAAATAAGTTCCATTTTGATTGGAGAAAATTGTAATTATATGCAAATCAAACTCCTACAAAAGACCAGAGGCTAGTGATTGATTGATTGAGGGAATTGGTTTTTTTCACGTGGCTTTAGCAGAACACGTGGGCTATTGTGATAGACCTCGTAATTTTGAACTTCGGTCAAGTGACCAGGACTACACCTGAGCTACCGTCTTTCTCTCTAAAAACTTCTACATTTCAACTGGACTTAAGACTTTGTCAGATTTAACAGGCATCAGCTTACACGGTAGGTCTTCGGTGAGATCGAGGCTCGAACCCCCAACTCGGACAAAAACCGCCAGCCGCGAGTCTGCGACCCTGTCCACTAGGCCACCGCGGCCACCGAGGTTAGTGAAGAAAAAAAATCGCGAATGGTTCAGCGTCCCAGTTTTCGGTAACTATGACTTACCGATTTGTGTTTAGATTACAAGAACTGATAAACAACTTGATTTTGTTTTGTAGAATAAAGTGAGTTTTGCTATGTAATGAGATTATTAAGTAATTTAGTTTGTATTTTTATTGTGTCCAAAATGTATTCCTGCATTTTCGTGCAATTAGATTTAATTTATTCTATTGTTCTACTATCAGTTCGACAGCTAATTGATCAAAATATACATTTCGATTATCAGTTATTCTACGAAAGGATAAAAATGAAGGGAAAATAATAATATAATGTTAGTCAAAGCACATTTCTAACCATGTGTTGGGAGTTACCAAGTCCAGCATAAAAGCATAAATTCTTCCGTATAACGATAATTTTAATCGTTTTGGTACGATACCATTCCATCAACTGCATTATCGAATGGAAATTTCATCTAAGATTTTTAAAGGGAAATGGAAACAATATATTTAACCCAAAATGTGTGGTTTATTGTATTTTTTCGTGCCACAAATAGATGCTTATCGGATTCAGTGACCTTCACATGCCTCGGAGCAAACCTATTTTATTATTCAGGGTCAAGGAATACAGTGCCTGCGAAAACACAGTGGTCAATATTTCCTAGAATATTTCGAATTGTCATATGAATTAAAACGTGATAAAACACTCGCGGCGGAACTTAGTGTAACATCTATGTCTTTTTTGTGGTAAATATTATACGCATTGAATAAAGTTTTTATCTGATAAAAATCTATTTCTCAAAATCCATTTCGACAGTATAAAGATAAAAACGAATGGATTTTTTAGAAATAGTCGAATAGGCTTTAAAAGCATTTTTTTAGATAGGTTTAGGTGTTATTCATGACTCATTGCGCAATATCGTTTTTAAGGTTTGTAAGTATCGTTAATATAAAGAAAAAGTCCGGTGCTCAAATCTAAGAGAATTTTCATATTTAATCGAATTTCTCCGCTGTAATACAGAAGGCGTGTTAACTTAGTGGTCATGGTCGTGGACTCGCGACCAGCAGTTTTCGTCGAGTCGTAGGTTCGAGTCTGATGCCATTAAAGACCCGCCGCGTAGCCGGGGTTGATGCACGTTAAATTTTCCGAAGCATAATGCCTCCCCGTTGGAGTGGGCCTAGGTAGCCTATTGGTCATGGTTTCGGATTCGTGACCGGCAGTTCTCGTTTAGTCGTGTATTCGATCCTTGGCTACCAAAGACCCGCCGTTTAACCGGTGCCTAAAGTCCTCTCGTTGGCGTGGTGTGGAAGTTAAGAGAAGGGGGATGCCAACTGAGGTGTCGTCCTCATCACTTGACCGAGGCTCAAAATTACGAGGTCCATCGCCAATAGCCCTCATGTTGCTTCTAGTGAGACGTTAATAAAAATTAAACTAAACTAAATCTCCGTTGGAGTGGTGTGGAAGTTAGGAGAGGGAGTGCCAGTTCAGGTGTCAACCTCGTCACTTAACCTGCCAATTCTTGATTTGGGAAAGTTACGCATATCCCATTTCTTTTAACGACTGTGCATCCACATTTTGAAAGATGTGTTGAAGGATATTCAATACGAGAAAGAATTCGTGTTTTTTTTTTTTTTTTAAATCTTTTTGCAGAAAAACATCTATTGAATGTTAAAGAATAGAATTATTTAAAATCATATTTTAAGATCCCTTTCTCCAGATAGACGTTAACCCCTTGCCAATGTTGCTCGAATCCAGTTATGGCAACTCAAATGTGCAACATTTGTGACGCCCGAACTGAGTTCGGGCTGGAGAAATATTAATGTTCCTATCCCGTGAAGGCCGAACTTAGCTCGTTTTCGTCTTGAATATACATCAAATATATAAAATCACCATAAATGGCTGCACTTGTCCTTCAGAGAGAAAAATTAGTGTGATCAGAAAGCTATAAATGTGTACCGAAGGGGTAGGTATTTCGAACAAATAGTCGGATTTCTTTTATATCTCATTGTCATTTTTCATGAATTTTATACGAAAAAGAAACTCTCTTTTTTTTTTGTTATATCTTATTCAGACATCAATGAAGAATACAATTCGGCCACTTCAGGCTGTATAGAGTGTGTATAGTGCCATATTTTGGTCTGTAAAGTACTTGTGTGTGAAATCCGTAAGTTCAAACTTAACTTCCTGAGTCCCAGCGTCGTCCACTGAAGGCACTAAACAACACTTTGAAAAAATGCCGCCAAGTTATTAAAAGGCGTCAGTGGTACCCAGAATTAGTTAATTTTCTTGTTAATAGATGGTAGTTCCGAAAAAAAAAATGATTTTTAGTGAACATTTTGCATTTGTATCTTATTTATGGTAAAATGAAAATGGTGTTTTCAGAGAGAAAGAAAATTACACGCTTGCGCATCGCTAAGTGTTCATATTTTTTATTATTTGTATAGTATCAAATTATTAAACACGCTGTTGAATTACTTAAACTTGCTGTTTATATATAACATTATTAATTTCTTACTCAAATCTTCCCACGTCTGATTTAGAACGCTGTTATTTCAGTGTCGTCCTCAGGAGATATTGGGTCAATGGCTATCAAAATCACTTTCAGACGTTAAGGCCACCGTAGCCTAGTGGTCATGGCTTCGGATTTGTGGCCGGCGGTTTTCGTTCAGTCGCGGGTTCGATCCTTGGCCGCTAAAGACCCGCCGTGTTTCAGGGGCTGATGCACATTAAATCTGTCGGGGCCCAAAGTCCTCCCATTGGCGTGGTGTGGAAGTTTGGAGAGGGGTTGCCAGCTCAGGTGTTGCCCTCGTCACTTGACCGAGGTTCAAAATTACGAGGCGCGTCGTCAATAGCCCTCGTGTTTCTTCTAGTGTGAGACCCGTGTGGTGACCGGGGATGACAGAATAGTCTCACTGTAGCTCATGCATGTCGTAAAAGGCGACTAAAATGGGTACCCAGCGTCTGGGGGTATAGCCGGGCACCCTGCCCCTGGGGATTATATCAGGGGACCTCAGGGACTTGCCTTCTTCAGGTAAGTACGGGCATCATGACCCCGAGGCACCTTAGTGATCTTTTTCTTTCCATTGGGGTTTACTGTCTTTGGTAAACACGGGTGTCGCACTCCCGGGATACCCTAGCGATCCTTCTCTATTTTCGACCCTCCTTCTTGTCAACCATTTTTACCTTTTTTTTTTCAACTTCACGTCTAGACCCCAGTTTAATTTTGTTTGGCGCAGCATAGCCATATCTGGCTCTTGCGCCAATAAAATTTACATTCACTCACTCACATTCTTCTAGTGTGACGTTATTAAGAATTCAGACGTTAAATCATTTTATATAAAATAAAAAAGCTTGATCCAGTATTTTTGAAATATTTTTTAATTTGTAGTACGTTTTTAATGGCATTAAACATACATTAATATTACTTAACTGAATATCTCCTCTAGTGCATTTTTTCTGAAAATTTTGGCAGTTTCTAATGTAAAATTATGAAGTATAAATACTGGTGGTTATTTTTTTACTTTTAAATCTAATAACACCGGTAAAAAATGTGTTTTTTAACATGAGTTTTCTTTCAAACTTCACACTTTTCGTAACGATTTTTTGTACCTTAAATTTTAAGAGCGAAAGGGAACGTCGAATCAAATTGAATTCTTTAAATAATTAATTTTAATAAATTAATTTTTATTAATTATAGTTAAATTATCGTACTGCCATTTAGAACAATCGTGTGTAGAAAATTTCAGCTCAATTAAGCACTTTAAATTGTGAGAAAAAAGCTTTTAATGTTTTGACTCAAAGTTACTATGTGAATGGAAGAAAACCTATTAAAAATAGCAATAAAGAAGCGATAAACAACTTAATATTCAAATGGTTCTTTCATTTTGGGGCAAGAAATTAAGTGTGTTATAATTTTTGCCTTATTCATCTATAATTATCAAAAATATTATCTTTGTCAAAGTTATTTTTGAGGTATCGAAACTTAGGGATAAAAAAAATTATCTCCTGACTTGGCTTGTTCACGCGATTAGTTTTGTTTTTGAGGCAAAAATACGATAACGATAAATTCACATTCCAAACGATAAATTTGTGTTTTCTCCTCGAGATTGAATTATCCTCTTACAACTGTCAGGCTGTCAATTCCAACGGTATCGCACACTGACCTCTGGTTGATGACCCCCAAGTGTGAACGCCAATCACCGAAATCAAACGCCTCGAATTCCAGTCCAATAGAATCATTTTTGAGTTCATCGCTCTTCGAATTCTGTTCTAAAGAATAGAAATATAAACAGTCTGTCCGTTTAAATATTTATTACTATCACCTGTTAATACAAAAATATCGATTTCCTGCAAATTTCCTTTCAATCGAATGTATTATTGTAATGTATTCGTTTAGTTAGGAGTCAGTACTTTATTTTTGATGACTTCCGCCAGGAGTATAAAAAACCTCTCGTTCCATTTTTGAATTTGAATTAAAATTTTGCATTTTATTGACTTGCGATTTCTATTATATTAGTTTTGCATTAATTTATTGACTTTATTTTCCGTTGTCTTTTTTTTTTTTTTTGGTTTTAAAGAATTTATCTATTTTTAAAACACCAAACGATATTTCTTTTCTATATTTGATTTAGTCAGGGAAGAATGAGAACAAAATTCATCGAAACCATTGCTTTTTTTGTTGTATATATTGATTTTTTAAGGATTTCATTTATTTGAAAGCATTATTTTGCTTTTATTTTTGTGAAGATAATCTACATTTTAAATACCAAACGATAGTAATATTATTCATTTGATTCATCCAGAATAAAAGGAACTTCTTATTTTCCGCTCGCCTCTGAATTCTTTCGAAAATTGACTTATTTTTTACCATTTTATTTATTTAAAATACTTTATACTTTTATTTAGTTTATTATCACTTTGTTGCAACCATTCTTGTTTATTTTATTATTTTAAATTGGCTGAATTTTTAATCATCTTATTTATTTTAAAAAAATTACATGCTCTTCTCTATTTTATTATTATATATATCGTTATATAAATTAAAAATAAAATCCATTTTTACATACCAAATTTATATAATGAGAGAAAAAAGTTTAAACTCCGCCGGATTTTTATAAATAATTATCTTGCTTATTTTTGCTATTCTGAATCCGCTGGCGAGTCATTCTTTTCTTTTGTTTTTCCTTCTAGCTTCTTACAGGTGTTCGTTTTGTTGTATCGGTGAGCATTATCGTGTGTTCACACTAATTGCCGGATGGTTGGTTGGACGCATGCTTCTGAAAAAATAAAACCTCGGAAAAAGAGAATAATGAAAGTTCGATTCAGCGTGAAGTGAATGAACTTTTGCGGTTCGCTTAATTTCCCACAACAGGCTGTTTTTATATCTAAGCATGGATTTTGACACATCAACTGATCCACTAAAAGTTGTTTTTTATAGCTTAAGCGAAATAAAGGGGCACTGGGGTATTACTAGGAAAACACTACCTGCGTTTCTATCAACTGAAAAGAAGAGATACATAATGAATGAATGCAACTTCTAAATTTCATAGCGGGTTCTCTTTAACTCAGTAATTCGTCACGAAACATTTAGGAATTCGCGGGAAAATATTAAAGAACAATCTAATATATAATAATACAATTAAATATCAAGTGGTCAATATATATATATATATAAACTAAAACTATAAACTAAACTAAAACTATAAACTAAACTAACTAAAAGTGGTATATATATATATATATA
>BMAW01013144.1:0-15184 GCA_019974015.1 Nephila pilipes
ACTTAATTCCGTAAATTTAGAAAATAATTTTATCATGTAAAAAAATATTATTTCTTTATAAAAAGTAAAGTAATTTTAAAATTTTTCATTAATGTACAGAGTAATACCAATGATCATAGAAACAACGGTACTCTAAATTTGACTGTCCAGTTTTTTCTATTTTCAAATTAGACATGAAGGAACCCAAGATATTAATCATATATTCCCTAGCAATACCTTAACTCTTATGGAGGAAAAAAGAGCTTTATTTTTCTTACCTGCTGAGTATTTCAACAATTCCTGTGCTACTTAAAAAATATTCTCACTAGAAACCGCTTCTCAGTCACATTCCACCTCACACACGCTTCTCATAGACGCCTTCAAATCTTTATCTGTAGAGAGAGATGGGAGAAAAAGAACATGCACTCATCTTGAAGTTTAGAGTTTCATTAAATGTTAAATCCGTAATAAGAACTAACCACATTTGATTCATCAATACTTTCACCAAATGTAAGTCTTCATTTGATATTGTCAATCAATTTATTTTACTCATGTTTTGATCGAAAGTCCATTGTTCACTAGACGTTCATTTAGCTGTTTAATACTTACAAAATGCAGTTAATTTACCATAACTCAAAGATAATGTTTAATGAGAGAGATTAAATAACAAATTAAATAAATGATGCTAGCTACTATAATATAGTTTTTATACTATTGAATAATATATGCAATTTCATTTTATTTCTTCGTTAATTTTATACTACATATTAACTTAAAACCTTTATAGGATACTTTTATTAATTTTAACTATTTTAATGAATACGTTGTTGTAGGCTATATATCTAAGTTAAAGTCTAACCTCCTCAACAGTCAATTTGAGTATAGAGTTGTTTGATTAATTGACTAGAATAGTTGTATTGTCTGAGTTTCTATCAGTGATTTAAATCTGTATAGAACTATAAGAATATCAGCCAACCTGGTTGATATGAAGAAATTCTGCAAAATTAAGAAGGGAACCTAGTGATCCTGTACAAAGCCTAGTAACTCATCATAGCTTGATAGAGCTTTCAATTTCTGTTACACCTGTATTTTTTTATTCCGGTTTACGTTTCTTTTCATTCCCTTACAAAATAAAAAATGCAATTTTACAGAGCCATTTCTTATGATTTGAGTCTTTATTGTAATTCCAAATTTCTGAATTCATTTTCCTAATGTACCTTTTTTTTAACATAAGTTTAAATGATTTGAATATTTACTTTGGGATTTAATATTGCTGCACAAAATTGATTTGCTCTGTTTTCTAACTTTATAACTGCTTGAGCTGATTCAGACTCAGCTTTATTATTCCCAGTAGAAGATTTAAAGAATTTGAGCATTTGAAGTAAAACGAGCTTAAGATAATTTTCCACATGAATGTCCTTGAATTAATTATAACATACTCGTATATATATTTTGATGATTTTGGTTTGCAATTTCCAGTTTTGTCCTTATTAAGTGGAATAAAATTTTCAACCATAAACTTAAAACAGATTGCGCTCACAGTTTTCTTTTAATTTATTATGTTGTGCATTAAGTATGTGATGTATTTTTGAAACTTTTCAGTATTTTTAATACTAATAGGAAAATCAAATAAAAAACTGTTATTGGTAAAAAACATTGAAAACTCGGTATAAATTCGTTTATATGTGAGTGTTTATTATATCATAATAATGGATAATTATTGTAAAAATTATTTTACAACATAGAGAGAAAAGAAATATATTTTTTACGATGCACAAATCAATAAAGTTAAAGTCATTAAATACATAATTATATAATAAATATATAAAATATTTTGTTTTAAGATAAGTTTGAAAATAACTGACTTTTAAATAAAAGAAATAACATTTTAACATTCTGAGAAGAGTAGTATAAAAATGCTATTCAAATTATTAGAATCCAACAATCAGAAATCAAGCAAACCGAAATAACAACTCATATCTTTTCCTTTTATGTTTTGCCATTTTGCCACTAGTTAGTGCACATATTCCTCAAATATTCTATTCGATGGATTAGCAATTAAGAAATTGAGAAAATTTGGAAAATGACGCTGAGATTCTGTGAAACGAATATGTTGTTTTTCTATCCAACGGTTTTAAAAAGCACCAAAAGAGAACTAAATGTAAAAGGACTTAGAATCGATCTTGATCAGAGAGCAGAAAGAGATCCGAGGAACACTTTGTGTGGAACACAGAATGAAAGGATGAATAAACATTCGAGAATGAAGTGCTTGACATAAAAAATAAAGCTGTATGCTTTGTTATTTTGACTTGCCTTGTTGTTGCTTTTTATTTTTACTGTTTTTGTTTTCGAAAATCTAGGCTCTTCAGTTGGAGGCAAAAGTGCTTCCACTCAAAAGATATAGGTCTAACTATTGTTAGAAAAAGGAGCAACTAACCGTAGCATTTGTTTAAATTCTAAGTAAACTTGCACTTTCTGGAAAGTGATAAGAGCTCTGGAAGATAAGTATTCAGATGACAGTCCAAACACTGATCAAAATGCATTGTTTTGAAATTGGAGAAAAGTCTTCAAATCATGTTTTGACACTCGTAAAATTAATTCTCTGACGAGAAATAAAATATTTCAAATATCGCTGAATAAAGGACTTTAACGGGATAAATATAGGTATAGCAAAACTTGACATAGTAAAAAATACATTTATATATTGAAAGATAATTTTGATACTTTTAGTGAGTGATCTTATTTTGCTGATAGAATTTAGTAACATTTTATATTCACGTGCTTGTAAATTATATTTATGTATTTTAATTTAGATTTTGTAATTTAACAATCATATTTTTTATTTAAACTTCTTATTTTATGATTTCTATTTGAACTCATGATAGATCGAAATTATTTAATTATATTTTATATTTTCTTTACAGGTATCTAAGTAATTGAATGATACTGCGTTCTTTACTCACTAAAATACATGGTTTTTTCACTTATTCCATCATATTTGCTATTTTTAATTATTTACCCATCTTCAGATTAATACTCATCTGTTTATCAATAAATGATTGCGGAAAAAGACAGATGTTTAAGGAACTATGTATGGAACATGCATGCAAATATTTTGACAATCTTATACATTTTTGAAAAACGCATAGAAACATAAGAACCTTGGATTAAATAGAATGGATTGCAACGATGGAGATAGAGCAAAATAAATAAATTTAATTGATATACTTTGTATGTATTTTTAATATAGTAATCAAATTTGTGTCATAATTTACTTTGAATTTAATAAGTAGTGCAAAATTATTACAAAACTTAGACCGAAATAATATCTATTTTATAATATGATATGATTTTCAAAAAGAAAATTTTATGGAGAATGTTAAAAGTGTTGAAAATAAATTTGGAAGAACTCTTATAAATGCATATTATCAGACAGCTGATATTTCATGGCAACGTATTTATTATATTAGGTTTTGATCACGAAAAAAAATTCAAATAGTTATTTTGCTTGAATCTTCCTTTTAGCATTTAAAATAGGAATATAATCGCGTAAATCGTAATACGAATACCATTCTTTACCCATTGTATCATTTACATGATCGATAAAGCAGATAAATCGTTTTTGGTAAGGGTACATTTAATCAATATTGAATACAATAATTCTCATTGATGTTTCAGATAATTACCTGAACAAATTAAAGTTCTAAAAGATCATATCTCACTTGAATATGATTTTGTAAAGATACTGTGTCTCGTATACAGAATCGTGCACGTCGGAAGTGATATAGATAGATATGATCAGATTTTACAGTAATTCATATCTCAAGCTTACAATGTCAAAGTTCGTCAGATCTCGCCGAGTATCTTTCGAATTATAGGTTCTAGTCCTGAAGTTCTAGTCTGTATATTTCTGAGATGGTACATTTTAAATGATGACAGCATTACCTACTGTTGAGTTGGAGGGAAAGTTTGGAAACCTCAGCTCCAAGTTAGCTCCAAGGTTTTAAACTATGTAGTTGTTCAGTACAACAATTTCATGTTGCTTTTAAAGTGAGGATACAATGTTTCATCATGCTTATGTTTATGTCTTAGAATTGTCTGCTATAGATATATAAGTTTTGAAAAATGTTTATTCATTAAAGATAATTCGACAGTTACAATTAATTCACCCATCTTAGTCAAAATCATGCCCTTACTTTATACAATAAAATTTATTCTGAACTTTTCATTCAGGGGAATTACTTTTTAAGTTATCAGTATTAATTTAAACCACTCCATTCAATTTAAATAATTAGCAGTCATAAATGAGGAAGTTAATTTTCGGTTTCCAACAACAATACGTTGTAAAATAAGTATATCAAAATACTGTAGATGCATCTTTAAGTGGTTAGTTTGTATGTTTTTCTATTACATTATCTTTAACAAGGATTTCAATTTGTTTTGTATACATTTGATTGAGAATAAAATAAATATTTTCAAAAAATTATAACATCTCACTGAGTGTTCTCTACGTCGAAAGGGTCATACTTCAGTATAAAGTTCCTTTGATAGCACAAACGATAACTGTCACTTATGGTTAGTAACTTCAAACGATCCCTTAATGTCTCTATTTTCTTTTCTTCACAAATGATAGACCTTTGTGTCTTGTGAAATATTAAATAATGGTGATGTCTGCAATTTGTACAGAGGAAAAGGATGCTTAAAAACAGCCCTGTGGCTAATGTGGTTTCTCATATTTAGAAAAGTACAACACTTGCATATTTTGTAGAAGCGAAGATTCATTCACAGACTGAATACACAATCATCCTATGTAGTGAGAGAAGAAATGTCATAAGTCAGTGAACTACTTCCATCTCTACCTTCTTTAGCAAAAATCTCTTGTAAATGTTAATCTGTTAGAATTAAATATAATTTAGTAAACTCAACTTAGTCGAGATATCTGATTAGAGTATATAAATTTTTAATTTGTAGTAAAATAATTATATAATCTAATTCATGATTACGGAGTCTTTTCATTTCTTTCATGTATCAACCCTACAAGCATTTTATTTTTATGTAAAATCATTCCGAAAGAGATTCATTAGTAATAGCTAAATGGCTGCGAAAGGTTATCCCTTCATTCAAGCAAAAATTGAAAAGCAAGATGTATATTCTTTTCTCCCTTTTAAGACGACGGAGTGATCAACAATAGCCCTTAAGATTGGGCATTTTATTAATAAGGTGGGCTTTTCAAAATCAGCTTCTTGCTTGATCAGAATCATGTAAGGCGGCTGTAAGATAGGCTGTAAGAGATATGTTATTATCTTAAGCCTGCCCAGAGGGGTCAATTATTCCATCTGACTTGAAAGTTGCCCGATATTGAGTTTAATCAAAAGTGTTTCATTAAAATGAAGAAATAAAAATATCGTTCTGAATGAAATTAACGTGTTAAAAGTTGAAAATATTTGTTTATTTTTAACAATAGAAAAAAATCTTTTTCTGTCATTTATCTATAACTTTAAAATTTATCTTAAAATTCAATTTTCTTGAATAAATTTTCTTGGCATGAATCTAATATTTTAGTTTAACTCACTGTATGAGCCACTTGCTAAAAGCAGAGATTCTTCAACTGTCCTTGAACCTTACAAGGTTCCGCAAGAGATCACTATTTGTTAATCAAAATCCGAATTTAGTGAGATTGAATCCTCAAAAACAGTTTGCTTGTAAAAAAATAATTAAATAACATATCTTAATAATAAAATAAAATCTAGATTTCGTAAAGCTCAGTGTTTAAATACATTAATCGACGTTTTGTACATATTAGCTCGTGTTCCTAGCACAGGTGAAGAATCCGCCCTATTTCTGCATTATTCTTAAGGTATAAAGTAAAATTGGTCCTACTTTCTTGTAAAATTGAAATTTTGTCAGATTTTATTTTGAAAGATATTACAATGTTGGTATTGCCAAAATATATTGGATGCGAAATGCTGATCCTAAATTAAATGTAGTTATGTAAAACATTTATCGATCTGCAAAAACATTGATTCATTTCTTGAATCTTGTTCATAATAAAATTATATCTGAATCCAAAATCTTCAAGATTGTATAACTCCTGAACTCCCAAGAAAAGAAACACTCCAACTCACTTCAACAGAAATAATTGAGTATCAATTTGATTGGATATATCAGATTGCACTAATGAACTAAAATTTGTTAAATCGATATTATGTATTTCTTGATTACGCTGAAAATAATTTCTGAACTAGTCTGAAAGAGCTGTGAAACATCTAATATTCAAGCATTCAATCCATTATGCGAAAAATCATGGTATAGCGGTTGCTTTTGTTATTTATTTCTGTATGGAAAAATGTTAATTTTCACAATACACGACTCTTAAGTTCAATTTTGCAATATTTAAAACTGAGTGATTTATTATTTTTAAGGAACAGAAAACTTTCGTAAATAGAATAAATTTTTAAAATTACTATTTTAAGTCAAACATTATTCATTAAGACTTATTAATATTCTATTATAATATTGTTCTCTATACTATATTAGCTCATCATTGCTGTCATTCTTCATCCAATGTAACCTAAGCAATGGATATACAAAATCTTTATCCAGAATAATTATAGATAGCATTTAAGAATAAGAAATTAACAATGGAGCTATAAAAGATATGTCAAATAATTCTTAATATATTATTTCTAAAACAAGCCATTCATATCAATTTCTAATCCTTTAGTACTTCAGATAGTTCATCCAATTTTGAAAACATATTTTAACTTAGAATTTACTTAAAGGAGGATATTGTGCATATTAAAGATTCACATTATCATAAAATCAAAAATGCATTGGAAAGTTTGTAAGTCATTCAATTACCAGGAAATTGAAAGATAGAAAACAGGAAAAAGAAACTAAAAATATTGTGATAAGATAAGGCACAGTATTGGATCTCTTATTTGTGAATAATTGACTAAAATCAGCAAACCCTACATCTCCGTTTGTAACAGAATCTAACCAATACTCACATGTGAGGATTGAGCTCCAAAGTTCCCAGGGGGAGGGAAAGGAAATTTTTCTCAATCCTAAAAGCGAGTCCGAGCGTGATATTTTTTATCTTCGAACTAGCTGATTTCTAAAGGTTAATATGTTTACATTACGAAAAGAGCATACATTTTAATTCTTAAATATGGAAGTGGTTCAAACGTCTGATCCTTATTTATAAAAAAATTGATATTCATGCTGTCAGCAATCAATTACATATTTCATTTCCTGTCCTTAGGTCTTACTACATGTCAAGGATTTTGCGTTAATATTGGAAATGGAGATGGATCACATCTAATTGATTCTATTAGAGCATTTGACCGAATTTCTCATTTAAAAATAATATATTTATATATTTTGCTAAAGTTCTAAACTAAGTTGCTTAAAATCTAGAAAATGAAGCCACAAAAAATATAAATTGTTCTACAGGGTGTCGTTTCTCAATATTTGGGTACTAATCTTTGAAAACAAAGAGAATTTTAACATGTTTTGAAGCGTCCACTGGATTATTTTGAATAATTATTTAATAAATTTAGTTCTTTTGATTCTATGAAATGGATTACCACAGCATGTTTCCTCCTGACTAGAAACGGTATTTTCGGTGATATTTTTTTCGGGTGATAAGTTCTCGCCATATTGTTGGTTTGTGACCAAAGTGTTCAGTCTAAAGAGAGTCTCGACGCAGAAGATGCTCTGTAGATCTTGTGTTTGATACTAGAAAGCAAATGGAAAATGAGTCATCACAGCCAAAGGTTCTTTTACCCAAACTGACGGGGGATGAATACCTTTGTTAAGAGAATTCTTACATATAATGTGTTTACTAAAAACACTAAACAATTTCCTCAAAGGTTACTAAAAATTCGTCTACATGATTTAACGGATGACATTTTTCTTAACCATTTTATGAAAGATAACCTTTTCTTTTAGTATCTTTTAAATTATTTGGGAAACCGAAGACAATTCATAAATTCTACAATGTTCACTAAACTCAATAATTAGAAACAGAATTAATTCTGAATCTATAGTTCAAAAAAATCAAGGCCGATCCTTTTCTCCCACTGATTGCTTTAAAGCATTTAGAGATCTCTTCGGTGGAACCAATTGGTACAGCAGCAGAAATTCTGAAAACTTAAATCGAAAGTTTTATTGGACTCAAGAAGAAAGATTTACACACATTTTTTTTCCTGGGGAAAAGTTTACATACGAATGAGGAATTATGACCTCAAGGAACCGTGAGATTTGTTAAAGGCAATCCAGTAATATTATTTGAGGTACAGCAATGCTTCCTGGTCCTCGTATAAGGCTTCAAGAATTTTCTTTATGTAAAGTTCTTTCTTATATTATATATTGTTAATAGGTACACACATAAACAAATCGGAGATCACGCAGAGGCACCTTATCAAAAACTCCCACCCATCCATCAAATAAAGACAAGCATTAGAAATAACAGAAGTATGTGAATTTCTACCTGAATGAGCCAAAAATGTAGGATTTAATTCCAGGTATATTAAAAAGAAATTTAGATTTCATCGTTAATCGAAACCAACCAGAAAATAACCCCTTAGTACAAAGTAATAGTCTATGGGAGATCTGGTATTGAAATCCTCGTTAGGAGACAAATACGATTCAAAATTTATGAAGAAAAAAAGTATCTTTAACATCATGTCAAAATTACCATGAAGAGAAAAAAATTATTAAAGAAAACATTTTAAAACGAAACAAAAAAAATTCCATAAAAGGATTGGCTTGCTGTAGAATTTGAAATCAATTCTTAAGGCATGCAAAAAAGTGAGACATTTATTTATTTTTAATCAGAAATATTGAACCTGAATAGAATTTAAACCGATTATTTAAGTAAAGGTAACGGATCCCTTCGAGCTTAGAAGTGACCACAAAGGCCTGTAGAGGAAAAGCCTGCAAGCGACTTTAAATTGAATTTTAATTTGACGGCCAAGTGTTGCAAAAAGAAGCAAAATAACTAAAGTGGAAATTCAGCGTAGGAACAGATGAAAAGGTATTTTAGATCTAAATCCATATGACTAAAAATAAAAGTTTGTCTTTTCAGTTCAACCCCCTCCATCCTCACACACCTCTCTAACGGGAGGAATTTATGGAATTCAGATTTAACGCTCCTAGTATTTTACATTTTTGTGTGAAGATATTTCTAAAGCGGTGTACCTTTGCTCGGTTACCCGTCGCCAAAAGATTTCTCATCTCTTTCACATTTTCGAAAATGCAATATGCTTCTATTCCTTCTCTCTTTTAAGACGAGGGTGGTCGGATACATCCCCGTAGGAAGGATATTTTTATTACCGAAGATGGAATCTTTTTGCCGTAGAGGAAATTTGGTGATTACTCATTCAAAGCAGTTGAGTGGCCTTAGGTAAATCAACAGTGAAGTGCCATTCTGTCGTTTGCAGTTTAGTCGTCCCCTTGAAAACCATTCCTCCAATCTAATGAATCTCAGTAAAGCTACAAACTAATAAAGGATAACAAAAAACGCTTGAAAGAATACACGTATTAAATTTTGAAAAAGTATTTGCTTACTTCAAACGAAATGAAACTTCTTTTTCTTCTGTCATTTTTAAAAACATAAAAAAAACTATTTTGATTCCAGTATCACAATTTGAGCTAGGAAATAGCATCCTATATTCGTTATTGAATACAAGACCAAGAAAACCTAAGATCATTTCCATGTTTTTTTTTAAAAGAAAATCATGCATAGTACATTATCAGTTTCTCTAGACTTTGTTTCTGGCGCCTAAAGAAATGTCACTCTTTGCGTTCGCTCTCTGTTGTGATTAGTGATATTGAAAAGTAACCAACTTCTTCTCACAAAAGGAATATCAATGATATATTATTATAAACGATAATTAGATTTCGGAAATAAAAACTGAATTTTATCCAATCATTTTTATTTTTAATTTACTATAACATAATGAATTATTTCATATTTTTAATTGATGTAAATTTAATCCTTAAGAGTATATTTTTCTATTGAAGGCATTTTTGGGGGGTAGGTCAAAATTTTCTTTACCTAGCGCATTCACTTTAGAACAACTTATATTAAACAAAAATACCCTCATTATATTAGCATTTGTGTCAGGTCAACATAGTGCTCATTCAATCCATAGTCTTAAATTTTAATGGGAATATATTCTTTTTTTAAAAAGAATATGAAAATATTGCTTACTACCTTCTATTCACGTTTAATTTTTCCTTTTTTTACTTTAGTTTCTTTAGATTTTTATACCATAAATATATGTTCGCATTTATTTTTAAATTGAGAATTATACTCAATGACTACATCTTTCAATTCAGTCAATACATATTCGACTGTGAGAAAAACTTCTCATTTAATTTTGTGTTTTAAAACAGTCCACTTATATCAATTTAGTCCAGTGAAGTTGACCAATAGTTACTCAATGCATTTATAACGAATCTTGTAAGCAATTTCAACTTTTAAAAATGTATCATTAATCCCAGGTTAAGAACCCTAAAATTTCTAAGTTTATTCTTAAGTATATAACGGTGCATATTCATCGTCATATATCGATCCATTTTGTAAAAAAAAAGAAAAAAAAATTCTTAGAAATTTTTCTGCCAAGTTAATTAAAAGGCTTCATTGATACACAAAATAATTCTCTTTTGTCAATAGATGGTGGTATTGAATTAAATTATTTTTAATGTGTGTGAACTTTTTTCCCGTAGTTTATTCATGTTAATATGAAAATAGTATTTTCTGAGAGAAAGAAAATTACACGCTTGCGCGTTTCTAAGTGTTCATATATATATATTTTTTTTATTTTTGTATTGTCAAGAAATATTAAACGAACTGTTGAATTACCAAAAATTGCTATTTATATATAACATTATTAATTTCTCACTCAAATTTTCGCACTTTTTATTCAGAGCGCTTTTATTTCAGTGTCACCTGTAGGAGACATTGGGTCAATGGCTATCAAAATCATTTGCTTTAAAAATATAATTATGGCATATATTTCAGCTTCGAATGATATTCTTTACTGGCTAACTGGATTCACCTAATGTAGATATAAGTGATACAGAAAAGAATCTGTTTCTGTTGGAAAATGGAATGAAGTAGCTCTTAGTGATCACTGTAATTATGTCATATTTAAAATTTTCCTGAATTAGAATGCATTGGGCAGAAAAAATCTATAACTCCCTCACTCGCAGACAACACTTCTTGGAAACAACGAATTTTCAATAAGAAACAACTTAAAATTGAAATTATTCCGAAAATATTTAATAGTATAAGACGAAGAGAGAGAGAGATTAAAAACGAATGATAAATTTTGGAAAGTAAGGACTCTTGTGCAAACAAATCAGACAGGAATAATTGTGATTCAAATTTTACAATATACTCATTATGCTAATTACTATGAATTACTCAATAAAATAAAATTAATGAAAGATTTTAAATTAACAATATGATGTCACTTTGTCCGGATGTCTCTTCCAGAAGACACTTATTTTCTCAGAAATAAAAATTAAAATAGTTATGTAACGTTTTTTTCAGTACTTTTCATGCATTTAGAACCAATTGATATAAATTATTCTATGGTTCAAAAGTGACCTTGGGTCTGAGGAGGATATGCGTGTAATTGATGGTAAAGAAGTTTGAACTTAAAATTCTAAAATTCTTAAAGTTATCAACAGTGTCATCTACACTTATTTTTAACAATTTCTGAATGCATCTTATTATTACTTTAATATGTTGACTCTTTATTTGATATCATGTATAGTTTAATAAACAAAGCTCGAAATGAATTTTATAATAAATACTTTAAACATTTTATAATAGATATGCTCATATTTTCTTGTGTGCCGAAATGTTAGCATCTCAGCATTGCTTCCATGTAAAAATGTTACTATATTCACCGAAATTTAAGCATGTCTTGCTGTTTCACACGAATTCAAGAAATATATGAAAGGAATATATGAAAGACTCAATATATAAGACTCAAGGAATATATGAAAATTTTCTAGAGATGCGTAGTATTAAAATTAGAATTTAATATCCTAAATATTTATAGAATTGTAAATGTTTATGTTAAAATTTTTTATCCGCGTATTCACGATACATAAATGTTTCTTTCGTTCATTCAAATGAAGATCTACGGGGCAACTTATATAAAATTCCTAGTTCTGGTTAAGATTACGAAAAATGTCCGGATTTTAATTACCTGTACTTCAGTTATCCTCTAACAGAAAATAAATTATAAGAGATTTTATACAAATGGATATTTTTTAAACTAGATACTTCGAATAATTAGTAACGAATCTTACAGTTGACATTTTTGCATATAAACAAATATGAAGGAGCATACTCGCTTTTAATTACTGTTCATTCGATGATTCAAGTTTAAAAATATAAATTTAAGGAGGAACGCTCATTTTTCTTCCCTTTGATGGAAATTGTAGTTCATCTGTTTAAAATTCAGATACATTTTAGGCACCTTCACAATAAAGTACTAGTAATTATATGTGAGTTGCTCTGAACATCTGGCTTTGAAATTATGAAATGCCTAATGGATTTAAAAAATGCTTGACTTCTGTTTCAGTTATTATTATAATTAATACATTTTCCAGGTAATGTAAAGTTTTACATTTAATGTAATATTAAACTTAATTATTATTTATTTATTATAGTTGGGAATTTCAAAATGCTTCTAATTTTGAAGCGTTCATTTTTTTACACAAAACAATGAAATAATCATTATTTTAGAAACTAAAATTATTGATTAAAATAAGATTAATAAAATGATAGATTATATTAATTGTTTTTTTTATATATTCTTTGAAATTAAAAATATATTTTATAGATATATACTCAGTGATATGTTTAGAGTTTTAAAGATATTTTCTAGAAACTTAATTCAGTTTGATAATTTTAATGTGAAGAAAAAATATGCGAGTTAACTATGCAAAAAAGACACAGATAAATTAATTTGCAAAACTACATTAAATGCTTTTGAAATATCTCGAAGAGAACGGAATTTTAAGTGCAAATGCTTAGAGGGTTAGAGAGCATCAACTTCAGCTATACGGTGGGTCATTAGTAGCATCAGGGCTCGAAGGCACGACTCGGCGAAGACCGCCAACTGCAAGTGTGTGACCATAACAACTAGGCTATCGTATCAAAATACTGTGAGACTAACCAGAATGTTTCTGCAAAATTATCTACTTCACTGTCATCACTCTGGAATTGCTACAATTGCTGGAATAAGTGAAAATCATTTGGGTATTGATTAAGGCTTAGAGGGTTAATCGTGCTTATGGATCTGATAGGATGGCATGTTTCTGGCATTCGAGAAGCTAATCATAAGACAAATTTCACTCGACGAGACCTTTTATGGTCTTAAATATCTTTGGCTTAAGATTTTCTCTGATAAAGCTTTCACCGAACGAGAGTTTCTGTTATGGCACATTCTATATTCATTACGATGCAGCTTAGACAGATTACAGTCATCTGTCGGGTGAGGGATTATTAACGTTCCAGATTTTAGTTTCCGAATAACTCTCCTTATTCAAACAGTAAATCTTATTTGTTTGCTAATGCAGTCGTTTTTTAACGCATAACGTTATTTTCGATGATATTCAAGTCCTGAATGATGCACAATTTTTCTATCGTTTTAGAACTATTTTTGATCATAAAGAAAGGCGTATTTCCAACTTCATGAAACGTCCTTACAATCAAGAATTTCCATAGTTTTTAATATTTAAATTATTTTAAAGATATTAAATAGTTGTGTATTCTTTTGTATTTATTTTCATGTCCAGGATTCGGGAGAATTTGATAGTAAGAATTTTTTTAATTTTTTTGGTTTTGAGTTGAATATCAATTTGTTAGCCAGTAGGTGTACAAACATGCCATGTTTAATATTTTAATATATTCAAAGAATTAACCGAAAAGTCCGAACTTACGTGTAAAAAATTCGCTTTTTTAAAATCGCATAAGAAATTCTCATTGTAAGGGTTTTATTAGGTTTAGTTGTTGGGATTTACTGGTATATTTGTGCTTTTGTAAAATAAAATTATATATTCTTATTTAATTTGTTTTATTACTTGTGTCAAAGGAAAATTTGGAGATGGTTTTAACTTCTAAAATAGTATATATTCTTTGTTTTTCAATAATGTAGTTTTTTAGTTTTTTAGGTATTCTTTTCTCTTCTACGGTCCATTGTTCTTTTTGATTTACATATTCTAGGTTTTTTTTATTTCATAAGAAAATAGCCTGTGAATCAATCTAAAGTTATTAGTTTTAAATATTTTGAATATATATGTACTGTTATTATTATCCTAGTTAATGCTTCATTCCCTTTTATCCTTTTTTCAAACATTCTTTTTTACTTTGAATTTGCTTTTCATTATTAGCTTTTATACATAGTTCCAATTGAACGTTACATATATATATATATATATAAACATGGTTGTGTTATTTTTATTTCTTATTGTTATTTATGTCTTATGTTTTATTTATGGTTATGGTTCATTTTTATTTATGGTTTATGTTTCTTATTTTTCTGATAAACTTCAATGCTGATGCAATTGTTTGCTTAATTTTTTTAATTGTGGTTCGTTATGGTATGTTTTGATCGAATGGTAAAGCGATTATATATTTATATAACATAGTTTGATTTTAATAATATGTGTGGTTGCTTAGATGAAGCTGTTTCTGAAATGCTACATAACTTTATACAGTTCTGAGTTCTTGTCTATATTTTACTGATTTATATATTACCCTGAAATAATTTTTGTAGCAACTGGTAATACTTGTATAAGTTAATTCGGTTTCAAGCAAAATGATACATTTACTGCCATTAAGAATTACCATTTATTTACATAAGAATTTTTTTTTGTATATGTTTCTTAAAGTTTAGTTGTTGGAATTTTCTTGTATATTTGTACTTTTGTACGTATAAAAGTAATAATTTTCAAAAATAATGTTTTATTGGCAGTGTCGAAGGAGCATTTGGCGATGGTTTTAATTTAGACGGCGTTTATATTGTGCTCGAGTTTACTTATGTGATAAGTGAATACAGCAGTGATAACACATATTTTAGTTTATAGTCTATTGTACTGATTAAGTTTTTGGATTTCGTATTACTGACTACTGAAGCATCATTGCACTTCGTCTTTTTCCTTTGTGAACCAT
>BMAW01013147.1:0-94788 GCA_019974015.1 Nephila pilipes
GTGTACTTCGTTCAGTTACGTATTTACTGTGCAAACATTTAGGTGTGGTTCAGGGGTTTGTTAAATAATCTAGGATCATAGTTTACTCCAAACTTTGGGCATTTTAATTCCCTGAATTGCAGAATCTCTAGGTGATTGGGAAAACTTTGCGGTAGCACTAGTTAATTTTCTGTTTGTGCAGAGGTTCGATTTTGATGAGATGGCCTAAGTGCGATGTGAAAATTCCTTATTTGCTTTATTTTTCAGTAGGATAGCCTAAAATATAAGTGGGTGGTCAAAGAGTTGGTTATAGAGTATTTGTTGTAAATCATAAAATTTTAAAATCAAATTAGAACTTATTTCAAAATATGTTTCATAATCTCCTCATGAGTACTACAATCTCTCTGTAACTAAAGCTTCTTTTAAAAATACCACACCAAACAGAAAGATTCAAAGTTTTAGTATGATTCCTTTATAGTCTGAATACTTATTGATAAATAAATTATTTATATAATTAAACAAAATTATATATTTGATTTACATATCACGTTATATTAATTTCCATAATAACGCTACAGGAGAAAGCAATTCCAAAGCAACTTGCCAAACAATAAATGAGAAAATTATTTGATACTATTTATTTTATTTGAATACAACTGAATGTCGGAAAAGTCAGGAAATGAATTATGGGATATATTCTTCTACATATTATTTTCTTTAATTACAAAATATAATTGTAAATTTTCATGCATAATTGGTAACAGAAAAATTAACATGTATTAATTTTATTCTAAAGATAAATTTTTAAAACCTATCAGCTTGCTGTATAGATTTTCCTCTTTATTTAAAATTTCGAAAGTAAATTTGATGCTAGCTGTGGAGGAAAGAATATTTTAATTCTTCATTCAACAAATGAAAAATTAAGATCAGGCGACAAATGGCTTCTCAAGTTTGGAACATTTATCGACAGATTAACTTAAAGTCAGCGTAAAATAAGTTAGAAATTAAATTAGAAGTTTAATACAATACTTTGACAGTCTACCTCGAACTGACTTTTGATGCTCTTTGTAGAGGAAAATAAACATTATAAAATGTTAATAATCAAGTATGTATGAAAGTTAAATATAATTAATGGTTCTAATACCTCGAAATAACCTCCTTTTTATCAGATTAAATAGCCGTATTATGACAGTTCTTAAAGAAATCTGACCATCAGATCCATTTCTTTTGATAGGTAATTGCAACAATTTAAAGAGCCAAATTAAATAAATGAACAATTAAGCGTTTGGAAGAAATTGATTGATTAACTGTTTGCTTTTATGGGATATAGAGACAATCGAAATATTGGTCCTGCAGTGTTCCATATTATAATTCTTGTAACAGTTTTCATTATATAGAGATTAGTTGTTTGTTAACGGACATTTGATTAATTTTCTGCTTAAAAGGCCCCAAGTTGCCCATATGGAGGCTCTCGTAATTTTGAAATGATCTGGAACTGAGACCTTTTAAAGTAATTTTAATGATTTCAAACTTCCTCATGTGCGTATTTAAACATTTTAGGCCAAACAATTTAAGTTCATAAATGAGTGAATTCACACATTCATGGTGATCAGAGAACCTGGGGTCAACGGTCACCTCCTTATCATGAAGCTCAAATTAACAAAAATATCTCTTACAAATTATTAATAATAGTGCCACCTTAACCTACATGTTTGAAAAATGTTCTTCCTTATCATTTAAGTATTTGCTGTTCTTTTATATTTTATAGATTTAAATATACCAAGGCTTTCGGGGCACATACTGATTACAAGTCATAACCTGGCAAAAATCTGAATTTTATTACCTTAGTGCCACAGTAGGCTTCAACCACCATATGAAAAATGGTTTTATTTTGTTTTTCGTTTATTCTTCATAAAATGTAAGTTTTAAATTGATCCCATAGGTTTTGGTGTATACTTTTGAATTTACAAGCAGCTAATTCAAGTAGAGAATAGGCAATTTAATTAATATAACAAAGTATTCTTTTAAACAATAGGTATTGGAAAATTCTTTTGTATAATTAAATAAATTGTTTATTTTTATATTTTTAAGATTTAAGTGTTTGAAAGTCTTTGAATGCATACATTGATTTTCATATTTCCCAGCAGATAGAGGAACTGGTACAGAGCTCACGGCCAGCAGATAGTATTGAAATTGTGTAGCTTCAGGGGTTGATTTTGAGTTAATTCTTGTGGATGTGCACATAGAATATTTCAGTCTAAAACCAGTCCAAGATCCGTTTTAACACTGCATAGAAATCCTCAAAGCTTGATTAATATTCATGCAGGTATTTGTCATTTACAAAGAATTATCGGATCTGATATGTTTTGTTATTTGGGTTATTTCTTTAACTTTTATCAGATTCAGAAATTTAAAGTATTGTTCACACGGTTGAAAGGTGGAATATGAAAGTTATAACATGAAAAGAATTCTTTGGGTGAAATACATAAGCTTTCTCATTTTACAGTATATTTATATTGAATTATTTTAATTCATTGTAGGTAGAACAGGAGTAATCAAATCCTGTATCCTGTTTATTTATAAATAATAATGTCAGCGACATTGAAATGCACCAGATTTTTCAGTTTTAGTTATTACCAATATAATAGGATTTCAAAGCAGTTCTAGCCCAAAATGAATGATATGGCAATTGTTTCTCTAAAGTGGAAATGAGGAAAGACAGGGCTGAGTTATTATAAATCCAAGTAGGCTAAGGTATTTAAATTGCTTGACGGCTGTCACAAGATTAATGTTGTTTTTAGAAATTTCTGTACAGAAGAATATATTACACGATGTATCCCACATGGCTGAGGAAGAAAAATCTGTAGACAACTGTATTGGTTTATTTCAGACAGTTTCAAGGTTGGATAATTATTTAAACATTAAATTGCGTATTTCACTAGTATATTTTTGAAACTTATTTCTGGTCCCAACATGAAATCACAGCTATATAATTAGCAAAGACTCATGTGGAAAATTGTCTGAATTTAAATTAGGCCAGAATTTTAAAATAAACTTTCCTAGAATAGACATTTATGTTCTAGGTTACAAATTACTGTTCAGTGATGCCTTTAATAATTATACTTCAGTACTTTTATAAAGTTATGTATTATTAACTAGCTACTAGTTTCATAAGAAGATTAATATTTTCAGAAATTCAAAGTATGTTTATAATATTAGATGGTGTTCCATCTCTTCGCAAGAGCTAATTGAATATAAAAATAATCTGCTCGAGCCCATTGAATCAGGACTATACAATTTTGTATATGAAGTTGTATACATTATTTTAAAGAACTTTAAAAGTACCTTCACATAAATATGATTTGTGAGATAAATACACAAAGAACAAAAATTATAAATTGAGAATACAAGGGAGGTTGGGATCTGTATATTTAAAATAGAAATAATTTATAGTTTTGATAAACATTAGAATTTTCATTTGCTCAAAGTTACATCCTAATGAATTAGAATGGCTACAACTGATTTATAAAACATGATATATTTGTTGAGATAAAATTTAGCTGTGGAAGTAATTCATTTGATAAGAACAAAATACTTAAGCAATAATATTTTTCTATTTGTGTAAGACACAGACACTATTACAACATACGTTATTAATTAGTTACATAAATTAATAAATTTTAATCTGTAAGATAATTCTTTAAAATTAAGCGGGGTAATTCATAATATCCATAAATTTATATATATATATACATACATACACAAAGAGAAGGAGAATGAGAATTTTATTAATTTTATTTTGATGTACAATGAAAATAGAAGGACTGGTGTGCTGCAGATTCTTTTTACCTTGGATAATAACAGCGCATTTCGATTCAAAGATATGGGAAAACATCAGAACAGCGCAATTGAATAGCCTTTTATCACAGAACCTTCAGCTGGTTTCTCACGGCGATCGAGGAGAAAGAAGAGGAAAACTTTCCATTGGCTTCTGCAGCAAGATTCACCTTGCAGTAGTGGGTGCCCTTGATTATTTTCAGCAGACTTAATATATTGCACTTTGGTGATGCAAAGTAAAGAGTTAGAATATTAGAAAATAAAGTAGTATAGATTAAAGTTATATAACTTTTTATTCTAAAATACGTTATTTTCATTCTAGTTATATGCTTTTTGGTTTGTTTCCTTCATAGCATAGTTGAAACTCCACAATTTTTAAAAGATTTAGATTATTTATCAAATCAGGTTTTATTTTTAATAGACCATTTAGGCTATATCAATAGCATACGTTTTGCCAAATGTTTGTTATTTAAATGATCGAATTTCAATTTATGTAATTTATATTCAAACATAATGAAAAATTGCATATGATTTAAATTTATTACCTTACGTAACAAAAGTATGAAACAAAATATTGTACTAGCTCATCATTAGTTATTGAATGTACAAATTCACATTCGATTGAATTGACTCAGATATAACAATTTACCTAAATATTGACCCTGACTCGTTTCTTTGAATCATTCTAACCAACATAATAAAATGGATGTCTTTATATAAAAGACAATATTTAATTTTGCAACTATTTAATTTATGAACCATTGTAAGCAAGCGTAACAGACTAACAGATAAACAACCACCTACATACAAATTCCATCCATGCAAAAGTGTGAGGTTCAAAATTATGAGTTCGTCATCAATATATTTGCTTCTCAGTGCGACGTTAATAATCTATAATTCATTTTATTGTTAGATCAAGCCAGTATTATAATATGATTCAGTTCTTTTCTAATTATCAAAATAATAGATATCTATTTTTCATTCTGAAAGATTTGGCTGTAATCCTAATAGAAGTTTGTTCTGCAATGCGTTGTGTGATCAGTTTGGTCCTACTTCAGTTATCTCTATAGAAATCAAAACCATCAAATTTCTAAAACCCAGGTCTGTGGCGCCAAAATTTACTAAGCTATAAATATTAATTATGTCAGTTTTGCTGATCTGAGATGTAGGAATAAGAATTCAAAAACTGACAAACTTTCTGATCAAATTTATTTTGACATTTATTTCTTTCCTTTCCCTGGACGTGCAATGGACCATAAGCAAGATTTTCCTCAGCTAAAACTTAAAAAGGGGCAGGGGACTAAGTATGAAAGTCTCTGGCTGCAAACTTCATGATCCCACAAATTAAGTTTCGATATTCTTCTATTTCAAATTTCATACAATGGCGTAAATAATGGTGAGATCCCTGACCCAGGAATCTTCCTTAGTATTTTCCTTCTCTCAAATGGATGTTAATAAATTGGTTTTGTAAATTCCATCTTTTCTGAATAAACTGAACATACCGTTTCGTTGACTTTATTCCAGATATTTAATATTTAATTAAGTACTTGTTTGTAATTTTATTATTCTTTTTAGAAGAAATAGTAATTATCAAACTAATAAATTCCTCTTGATGGATGAATTCATTTGAGATTTCCGGCCAGAGGATGACATTCGACCCAAATGAAAGCTTCTTCTCCAATTTCTACTTAGCACTTTATATTTAAGGCTCGTCAGAGATGGGACCCTGTCTTTGGAAGTCCTCCCTTATGAGTGATGCTGTGTACTTTAGTTTTTAATGCTATAAATTATCTCTAGGTGGGGTTTTGGAACTTGATATCTTAGTGAATGAACAATGAATGTTCCTATGAAATATGGAATCAGCAAATTTGCATAAATTTCTATAAATATACTACCAAACTTTGAGATAGATGATGCAGTCAACAGGGATGTTTGCCTCAGCGAAATTTTTATGCACACTAAATACCACAGCCTCACATTTTCTAATTCAATGCAGAGCCTGCCGTCTTCTTATTTAGATATTGGAAGGATTCACTCATGGACAGCCAAGATCAATGACGGTGGAATGCCTGAGATCTCCTTCTTGGAGAAGAAACATTTTTAAACGATAAACTGATAAATGGCAATCTTAGTTTTCGTTCTACCACTGTCAAAACATGATAACCCTAATCTCCATGCCACCGCCTCTCTCTATCTAAGGATGCTCATGTTGTTTTGAGATGCATCGGAGAAAATTATTCGGTTTGCGACCGACGGTGGGCAGAAGTTTTCAAGCAAATATTAGTGAATCAGCGCTTTGTTTGCGGAGAGAAGGAGTTGGCTGATCCACCTATGATCGATATTTGGTGCCTGAACGAAGAGGTGAGCGTCAATTGTTACTCTAGATTTCTTATTTCAGTTCCAAAAGGATCTTCCCTTATTAACATAACACGTCAATGGCAAATTTTCCATCAGTATAAGATTTATATGCTCTCATATATATATATATATCTTGCTATATCTTTCTCTATATATATGTCTTCTTATATGTATATCTTTCTCTCTATATCTTTTATATTGTATACTTAAATATCTTTATATATATGTATATAAAGATATACTCCTTATGCTACTAGCCACTTCTCTTACTTGCCTGTATCTATCTTTATATATATAAAGAGATATATATTTCTTTATATCTTTATATGGTATATCTTTTCCTGTATATATATATATGTATATGTATGTATATCTTATCTTATATCTTTATATGTATAACACATCAATAACTCAGGGTCAACATTGAAACAACTTGTTTTTGCAAAATTTTTATTCATCTACATAACACCTTTGTTACTCACCTTTTAGGGTGGTACAATCGTTCAACGCTTTCAAATCTTTTTCCCATTTCTTTTTCGCAAGAAATCTTTTTTGTTGCGAGTAAATAGCGATAAACAGCTTTCTGAATCATTGACTCGTTGCTGTTTTTGTTCCATCAAAAGCAATCGCGGCACCCACTTGGAAAAAACTTTTTCATGCTCAATTTTTCATGAAGGATAGTAAATACACTTCCATATGATATCTGTGTCTTCTCAGCAATCTCACGGAGCTTCACTTTACGATCTTTCTTTATAATTTTTGTCACTTCACTCATATTTTCCGGTGTAACGGCTTCCACAGGTCTACCCGAGCGTTCCGCGTCATTTGTGTCGGTACGACCACGTTTAAACTCGGCAAACCACCGACAAATCGTTGCTTTTGATGGACTAGAGTCCGGGTAACATTTTTCAATCCATTGTTTCGCTTGCACGGTGTTTTTACCCATTAAAAAACAATGTTTTATCAGAACACGAAACTCGGTTTTTTCCATTTTTTAAACAAACTACAAAACGACTTTACTCGAACCTCGATAACTCAGCTGTTTCTGGTCCGATCGACTTAAAATTTTGACACGTTTCAAGCAAAGGTTAGTTCTCTAGAAAGACCTGGTTACTGGTTTACTACGAGCGCCATCTCTGGGTTAGTCTCGGAAGTTATTGATTGATGTGTTATATATATATATATATATATATATATATATATATATCTTTATATATATATAAAGAAATTTCAATCAGTATTTTACAAGCCGAACAGCAAAACACAACGCTGTACAATACCCGTTCGAAGTTAAGAAATAAAACTTTTTATATAAACATTATGCTAATTACTACAATTTAATGTTTCTTTAACTACTTAATTTAATTTATTATTATGGTAATTCTGTCCAATTAAAAAAAGAAAATTTTTCATATGATTAAAACTAGCTTATTGGTATGAATATAACTTTCTAGTAAGAAGCCCAACACGAAAGATAAGCGGGATAGCTTTCGTATCGAAAATATAACGTTCTAGTAAAAACTCAAAAACTAAAAATAAAATAAGATAGGGGTGGCAGATCTTGGCTATGAATAATATGCAGATAACATTCAAGTACGAGTACACAGCTTTACATTCTGCGATAAGTAATACAGTTAAGATCTCTTATCGGATATAATGACACCTCTATCCAAATATGATAAGAAGGGAGGAATGGGAATGTCACCTCTAACATTCGGATCGCCCTGTTTACTACTGATTTGTCGTATAATGTCGCATTCAACCAGTGAAGCTTCAAGTCTTCACGTTGGAATCATGCTCAAGTAAGGAGAGATGGTATCTAATTTGGCCATCGTCTTCATAAAACCGAAAACGTGGTCAAAATTCAGCAGTCTATCACAATAGACATTACGTTGCTTCTGAGTCTTATATCAGTAAGCAATATTTGAATAATACTTTAACTATTTTGAAGATTTTTTTTTTTTTTGTATTTATGCCAACAGAATTCCTTTTTAAATTAATAATACGAAATTTTGTTTCTTTTCGATGGATTAATTCTTATAATTTTCATTTTAGTTCATATTATTTGAATTTTATTTTTGAACAGACTCTCGCAATAAACGTATTTAGAGTATGGTAAAAACTCTAACCGAATCGAGTGCTGAAAATGTTAGGATATATGTTTAAGAAAAGGTTTTTGGACATTTTGAAGATTTTTTTTTCAACAGAATCTCAGCGGCATTAAGATTTAATATATTTAGTCACTTAAAAGGCATGCTATTTATTTTAATATTAAAAGACATAATTATCGCACTGTTAAAGTTTTCAAAATTACACCAAAATGGATAATTTTGAAAAGTTATGAACTTAGCTTTGGGGAAGTGAAACAATGTTTCACGAAGAGGTGCAACACAAACTCAAAAAAAAAAAAAAACAATATACATTTTTATTTAGTTATTGCGAAAATGCCTTCATAGAATTTAAAAGGAAGAAAAAAATAGTTCTTAATTAAAGTAGGAAACTTTCAAATCCTTTCTCTCCTTTTTTTTGCAATTTTAATTTCAATCTCTTCCCCTTCCTTAGTCGCCATATCCCATCAACCATTAAAAACTTGAGCTAAAACCACTCCGAGAATTTGAAAGATGCCTGTCAGAGGTCTCGCGCTTTTTGAAAAACCTACTGAAACGGGGAAACAGTTATTAACACCCGACATGACACGAAGGGGTGAAAATAATTGACTTTCCCGAGCTTAATATGTAGAAATGTGGTCGAATGAATTTTCCGCTTCTCTGAAAAATAAAAGCAAAGAATGTGGAAACTTTTTAATTTTTTGCTATTGAAGAACTGTTGGTATCATTTTTCTATGTAGTATATCAACATAAAAATAAATCAATTTCACAGGAATTCGAAAAGAAGGAAAAAAAGCTTCAAGAAGACGAAAAAAAAAGTAATATTTGTTTCCCCCTTTTCGGAAACATAGATGAGAAGCTCTCTAAATCTTCATTTGAAATCTGCCACACTGAAATGCTGAAAGTTTATTCGAGCTCCGAAAGTGATTTCTAACCTGATTTTAATACTAGTCAAGTATTGAGACTAAATTGTTTGTGTATATATATATATATATATATATATATATATATATATATATATATATTGTTATATATGTATATATAGATATATAGGGTTAAAATTACGTAATTTTTAATTCAAAAAATAACAGCTGTATATACTGTTTTGTATTACTTTTTTGATGATTTTTCTCAAATTTTGGAAAAATTTCTTAAAGAATATAGTCTTGAGTCTCAAAAAGAAGAAATAATATTGTTTTCCCTGACCGTTTGCCAGGGAGTCAAATCTTACAATAAATGATATATGAATACACTACTTAAATTCAAATAAAATATTGTTATATAAATTTTCTTCTTTTCTTAACACATATAGTGTAATAAATTTATGCTTAATTTTATACATTTATTACAATCTATTCATGTAAATAATTACCAAAATCTTTGCGGTGGTTTAGGTACTTGATTTTAAGAGAGGACAAACATACAAATTCCTTTTACATCACTTAACTCTCTTTCATCATTTTTTATTTATGATATTGTTAGAAACATATATGGACTTTCACTTCTTTTGTCATATGGACTTTTTTTCACTGCTTGTGTATGTCTATAATATCACTCGAATAATTTCCTGATAACGTATTCATCTTTTGATTTCGCGTTTGATCCATGAGCCTTCAAACTTGATTTTCGTCATACAATTGTCCTTATTTTTTTAAATTATTTGAACTATTTTAATATGAATTAACTGGAGTAATCTTTTTTTATTTTTCCACTTAAGGTTGCTAAATTGGATATTATTATTTCATACACTTTTTCGTTTTAATTAACTGAATTACTAATTTTCAATAAATTCATTGGGAGGAAATTTTAATCGTAAATCCGTATTCCATTTTATGAAAAGTTACCCATGACAAATTGTGAGTATTATTTAGAAGAGGTTTCAAACTTTCATATGCGTACTCTTTGTATGTTAACGGAATGATTATTAATTTTACAATTGAATTGAAGCTCTTTCTAAACAACGTTTTTAAATGTGTTTAGGAGATTTTACCTTCTTAAGTAAACATCCTCATTATACATCTTTCAACATTTTAAAAATATTCTAATAAATTTACTAAAAGAAACAAAATCTTATATGAATATGAAATTGAATTTAATACCCTCCTTTTTCTCAAAAAGTTGACTAAATTATTTAAAGACTAACACAATCTTATTTAACTTGAAATTCCTGAAATATCAAAGCAGTTTATTTATTTTCTTTTATTGGTTGCATTCTTTTTCAACAACATTTTGTTAATTCAATGAATGAACTGAATTAATATTTTGTGAAAAAATTAAATTTTTTTCTTTAGTATGAAACACCTTAAATCCTAAGATAATTGCATTGAAGAACAGTACGTTTGTTGAAAAATTACTTATATTGTGTTTACATTTGAACAATCACACATCAAGTTAGAATTTCTACATTTCTTTTTTAACAATTTTTGTATATTATTTATTCAAGAAAACGAATGTGAGTTTATTTCTTAAATTATTTTGTTGCAAATTATTTTTGAGAGGGGCTTTAATTATAATTTTTTCTGTCATGATTAGTTATTTAATTTTTTTTCTTCGCGTTTCCTTTTAATTCAGTTTTTATTAAACACCCTCATTTTTACCCATTCTTTTAAACTAACAATCTTGTTTAATTTGAAGTATTCAATAAGCTCATTTTTTATGTACGAATTCTTTCCTAACAATGCAACTATTTAAATTGAATCAATTTATCCTGAATAAATTTCAATTTAATTATTTCATATAAAAAGTCTAAATTATGAAATAATTACATTAATAAACGGTAAGGTTTCAAAAAGTTATTTCTAATATTTCAGATTTTAAATTTCAAGTTAGAATTTGAGTAAATTCATTGGAAATGTTTTGTAAATAATAGATTATACACAAGAAATCTTTCCTGAATTTATCTGAATGTATTGTCTTCGAAACCCTGTGAAATATTTATTACCTACTTACCGATAAGAAGGAGCACTGTCTGCAGCCGTTACTTAGAATATGTTGTCGATTGAAAAGAAAGATTTCATTTCAGGGTTTCAAAACAAATAAACGCAGAAAATGTTAGAAAACTGTTGTAGATATGCAGTTATTAACTACCAATTTAATATACTTACTGATGATCGAATGCAATTATTTCATAATTTGAAGTTATTATTATTGAAAAAATGATTTTAATTGACATTATTTATAAATTATTTGAAAGCTATGTTGTTTTCGAAACTAAAATTACAAAATTATTCAAAGACAGAAGAAACATGTAAAACATTTTTGAATTGTATATACTTATAATTTTATCTATGTCTATTTTTTTAAATTTGCTTAAAATATACATAAACATCGCACTTTTTTATAGTGGTTATTCTTAAACTCCTCTTTGCTTCTAGGGATGACACATCACCCCTTTCCGAAGTTCTGATTGCATCTTTCTCGATTTAATTTTCGCAAACTTACAACATATATTTTTCTCAAACAGTTTTCACATTTTGAAACATTTTAAATTACTTTCCATGAACCTTTATTAAGGCATCTGTAAATATTTAGCACCAAATTCATTAATTTTATGCGATAAAGCATAGCAAAGATTAGAAAAGATTTTGTTCATAAATATTTATGAAGATATAAATCCTTTTTCTCGTTATGTACTGCAATATAAAAAGAAATCATTCAAACATAAATTGATCTTTAAAATAGCTTTTGAATGGTGGTTAGCATACTTTCTTCCATATAAAGGTCTTAAAAACTAAATGAATTTAGCTTATTAGCTAAATAAATTTTTTTAACCAACTAAGGGTCCATTGTCTTAGTTAACCCAAATATTTCTAACCTGACCCCTTTAAGAAAATTCCTTATATTTTTTATGTCTACTTTCACCAGTAACGAAATTAATTTTCAAAAATTTGTCATAATAAATTTCTCCTGAATTTTTTACGTGATTGAAATAAAATATAAGTAATATATGTTCGATACCTGCTTTCACCTTTAATGAACTCAATTTTCCAAAACATGCCGTTATGAATTTCCCCAATTTTTTTTATTGGACTGCATTTACATAGCTATTTCTGCATTACCTTAAATCATATATAAACTGGAATCAAGATATGCATGAAAATAGATAACATTATACAGAATATTAAGCAGTAAGGCAGCCTTTTTTTGCCTTAAGAATCTCGAACTATGTCATTTTAGTTTGGCTTCCTTCTTGGAATGTATTGGGTTCAAATGATTATATAATATTTACTATTATTAACCACCTAAGGGGCTATTGTCTTAGGTGGATCACTTTTGGCGTAAAAGAACACTTTTCAATTTTTTATCGTTTGCTTCAATTGTAATTACAGTTAATTTAAATATATTCAATTTAATAATTTCTTGTTTGCCTTAATTTTAATGACATTTAGCTTAAAACTATTGAATTTAATTTCTTATCGTTTGCCTTAATTTTAATAACGTTTAGCTGATATAATATTCAATTCAATAACTTATCGTTGCTGTAATTTTAATATAGGAAAGTTTACTATTGTCCATATCTAGATATTTTATCTTTTACTTTAAGATATCCTTCGAAGAGGAATCTTATAAATAATTGAAAAATACTTTTTGTATGCATTGTACTATAGGATATGATTAAAAACTTAAAACAAAATGTAAAATCGGCACAAATTAAAATAAAATATTTGTAAATGTATTAGCTTAAAAGAGATACAAAAATACAGCAGTAAAATGACACTATTGCAAAACACCAAAACTAAAATTTAAATAGAGATATTTCACTTCTGTAAATTTTCTTATGATTTCAGGATTTGTGTTTATCTCACACTTATAAATCTGACTATTAAATATTTATAGGAAGTCGTACTTTAGCGTACAGAAAATCCATAAAAATTTGTGACAGTTTATTACTTTATGAACAATAAAATGCAAGATAATAGTATTACAACAAAAAGGGAAATTCAAATCCTAAATTTGTCTTCACAGAGTATTCCGTGAAAGTTTCATAACATTTCATGCATAATCTTTTCCAATATGATGTTTTGCGCTAAAGTAAAATATGAAAATATCGATTTTGAGAAAAAGTTAAAAATACCTTTCAACACTGAAACTTACCTAATTAATTAAAAATTTAACATTTAAAGGCCTCTGATTTGTAAAGTTCAATATCTGTACAACTTAAATAAGTTACCTTTGTCTTCCTGATGACCTTTAATTTTCTCCTACGCATACATGCAACAAGTGTTGTATGGCGTTTTGAATCCCTGATACGATTGTTATCCGTCTTTTCATACCCCTTTTAAAGTGAAGTAGCCCTGATTTTGAATGTTTAGTTTATTTAAGACTTAAACAGTCATGATATACTTCGTTAAATTGTATAATTGTATCATATGCATCCAATTTCACAGTTTTCAAACAAACAAAAACTTCTTTGGGTATTCTTTGTCATATTACACCATTAAAAGATTCATTGCCATTTTGGATTTGATTGGAAGATATTTTGATGGCGATATTACGTAAAATATCAATTTAAACAAACATTAAAGTTCCATTTCTGGTAGCAGAATACTACTTCTAGTTCTAAAAAATTGATAAGGATTATTATTAAAATGCTTATAACTTATGTTCTAAGTAAGATAGAAAGAAAAGTGAAACTGTTCTAGAAAGCTAAGAAATCAAACTTTAATAATAAACTGTAAATAAAAAAATTGACTTTTAGACCGAAAGTCGCGTTTTAAAGGTAGGAAGATAACTTAATTCTTATATTTAATTCAGTAATGTAATTATATCAAAAAGCATACCTTAGGTGGCTAAATATGTTCTTTGCAAAAATTTGCATATAACTTTTTAATTAATCTAAATTAATTTCAAACCACAAAAATTTTTAATATACAATTTCTTGAAAAAAAAGACCCTATAAAAGTTTAAATTAATATTATATAAATAGGATAAATAATTTTATGTTAAATAACAATTCACAGTTTTGGTAGAACTAGATCGCTTCAGCGAACCAAAAAAAATGTTATTTTTCTAAAATATAATTTTGCTCTTACTTCTGTGCAACAATGTTTCCTCGAATGAACTAATATTCTTTTAGATAAAGTCGCGTTTAGCATAAAAACACAAAATACTTTGAAGTATCCATTGCAAGAGGGAAAATAAAGTAGTGAATGAAGCTGCCAGCACCAGGCTTATGTCCCATTGAAAAAAAAGCGAGGTGACGCAGGAATGCTGAGTACCGAGCCCTGTTTCAGTGGGAGAGCAGTGTCTCAAACGGAACGTTTGTCTTTCCTTATCTCTCCCCTTCGGTTGCTCGGCTTCTCTTACGCTGCCTTCGTTATAAGGACGGAAATTGCAGTGGGTGAAGGCATAGAAAGAAGCTCTGTTTAGGGACCGCAAGTAATGAAACCCAGAATCTCTTCATTTCTATCAATAGGCTGACATCATTCGGTGAGTTTTAAAAATTATTTTTACATGTCTTGAGTGTTTTCGCTCATGTGAACCTCATGGAACGTACCAGTGAAGAACAGCTATTTACAGAGAAAGAGCGAATGTTAAAACATTTACTTCACTTACATGTTCTCGTAGTCAGTAAGATTTAGGAAATGTTAATAAACTAAATGGAACCCTTATAATATATTAAATCTACTGGAAAGTTCCGTCCGTTTGTTAAGTGAGAAGAAATAATAAATTTTTCATACATTTAATAATATTTATTATATAATATATTTTCCTGCGTTACTTATAATCTTTTGCCAGGGTGATGGTAATTTGTAAAGACCATTTTTCAAAAATGTCTTGTAATTAGAGGTGAAGAACTCGGGTTGCGATTGACATGTGTCTTTGAATTTTTTACCTTTAAAAAATTTTTGCAAGCAGATAAACAAGAGAAAGTTAGAGGTCTCTAAGCTTAAGGATTATGGTGGATGTGACAGAAATTCCAAACCTAGCTCTGTGATTTTGTGACGAATCGCCAAAGCAGCCTGAGGTTTGGCATTATTATGATGCAATATAATGTGCTTCATATTGAGAAACGCTTGTCTCTTTTCTTTTAGTGCTTTGCTTAAGTCATCCATTTGCTGACTATCTATCCAAATTAAGCTTTTTCGTTAGGTTTCAAAAGCTCGAAACGTATTGGTTCTTGTACAAGCCACCCTGTACACAGCGTTCTCTTATTCAGGTTCAGAGGTGAAGAGGACAGATAATCCATGCTGCACGTATGATCTTTTTCATACGATTATTCGAAAATTATCCATTTTACCTCACCAGTTATTATCTGGTCAAAAAATGCGTTTGATTCGACGAGCAAACAGGGATGAGCATATACAGAATAGATGAAGCAAATTTTACTCACGAGGCACCCATCTGGAATGAATCTATAGACATATCCTTGTAACGACGGAACTTATATTGTACAATAAATATTATTAAATGTATGAAAAATGTATTATTTTTTTCACTTCACAAACGGTCAGAACTTTCCGGTAGGCCTAATATTTATCTGTTTCGCGTGCCTTTCTTTAAAATAAATGCAATCCATATATAGACGTAGAGTTATATGATGAGATTAAAAATCAGATAGTAACGTGTAGTCAATGCAAATGATCCCATAAACTAAGTTCAGTTAACAAATATACATGACACATGCGTAAAATTGTATCGGCTGTTTTTGACAAACCTGAAAAATATAGCAAAACGAGGATTGAATGGAAAAATATTGGTTTAAAGTGTGACCGGAATCGCTCCAAACTTGTATCCCTACATCTCTCCGGATTTTTCAATTCTTCAGCAATAACATATTTTCTGTATAATCATATTTAACGAGCTACATCAACCTTCTTAAAACCTTATCATTGCTGATTGTCTTAGAATAGAAGTGGCCGAATTCTTTTGGGAAAAGTGTCACATAAACACACAAAAAAAATCATAGGTACATCTACCTTCCTCAACATAAAAAGATATAAAAAAGAGGAAAAAAATGCAATATATAAGCTGATTACGAGGTCTTGCAAACCTCCCACTTCTTTATAAATAAGTCTGAATAGTGGAAGAGTAAAAAATAATATAACAAATGAAACAAAAGATCAAAGTTAAGTTTTATTGTCAATAAACAATATAAAACTTAATCAGTTTTCAATGAAAGAGTAGCTTCTCATTCATATTTTAGATTAAATTGTGCTTTCTTTAACATATGCACATGCCCACCCTCATATGCACATATCGACATAATTACATTCAAACAGGTTTATTATTCAATCAAACAACTTTAAAAAAAGACAGATTTATGCCATTCAATTATGCTTAATATTAACTTAGTAAAACAGTTGATTGCTTATTAATTAAATGCAGCTGGAGACCTAACGCCGACGGATTTGACAATTTTGAACCATGGTTCATTACTGTTCTTCAACATTTAATTAGTAAACAACTGATATTAATCACTCTGATTGAGAACAATTAAAGTGAAAATTTTCTATTTTTACATCAAACTCTGAAGGAAGGCGTTTTCTGCAGTTTTGTTTCGAAGAGGTAGTTTCAAATTTAAAATTGAATCTTCGCGGAGAAAAGGTATTCAACCATTAACTCATCTTTTGCTGTAAGTTTCGGTACACCTCATGCGCCTCCCTAATTTAGCTACTTAAAACTGGTTGGAGTCGAGCTTAAATTGATTTAAGATGCCTGTTCTACTAAACTTTCTTTATGTCAAAGATGTCTCCCAAATTTAATCACTTTCTCGTGCTTCATTGTCTACTAGATGGGAAATAAACGATTTGTTGAATAATTGCATCGAAAAAGACTTCACGGGAATTAGGATTCGCGTCTGGTTCGTTACGCGATATTACTCAAATCGAAGTATAGAATATTTGTCGTCTAAGTAGAGAAAAGTAGATCAACAAGGGCTTAGGAATTTTCTTGGCAGTGCGTAAAGTTGATGATGGTACAATAGATTTAATGTACGAATTCTTACTCAATCAGACATAGCGAATGGTTGGAGTATATCATAGTTTCGTGTGAATGACCAATGATCTAAAAATTGTCATAAATATGAGCGTTATAAGCATGAATAGTATTTTGATGACAATTATTATTTCTCTGTGCAACCAGAGTATATTGCAAATATAGTGATATTAGCGTATAGATTGTAGTTGATCATATAATTGAGAATTAAATATATTTAACTATTAATTTAAAAATATTGGTTGCATTAATAAAACCTAAATTCAATCTTATTCTTAAATTATTCTTTCATTTAGATAAATCTTCAAGAGAAATCAACGTTCTTTTGTGTTTGGTAGCAGTCTACGATAAAATTCGAAAGTTTCTAGCTGCTCACATTGAAATAAGCAACGAATCTCGCACTTGAGAAGGATTCTAACTTTTGCTGCGTCACATTTCTCGTCCATTAATAATTCAATAGCAATGAAAAACAAAAATACAGCGGACATTTAGGAGCAGTGGTAGTAGGTACGATAGCATGCAGTTAGTAGTCGGTGATAAGTTAGTCCAGGTGGGCGTTCTGTTTCCTCTACAGAACAGTCGGGTCGAAGGTCTGACGCTCGACGCTCGTCAAATCTGTCGAGAATGCAAGACCTCACGTTGGAGAGGAGTGGAGTTGTTAGCGAGTCTGATGTTAGGTGAAACAGTGAGGATGAATACCTTCAATAAGCCTTTAAACCTAAAGTCTAGGTATAATAGAGTGGTTTTGTGTTATTGCATGAGGTCGGTTACAACATTATTTAAATGCAAACAACGGAGTTCTTGTTACTTTATTGTAAACAGTAAGATATACAAGGACAAGGTAAAGTACGGAGTAATAGAATATTCTTGACGCTGTACAAAAAAAAGCCATGTTCAAATTAATACTGAGAACTGAAGTCGATTATATAAAGATATTTCCTAATACAAACAAAATATAGATATTGGATAATATGTAAGATAAATTTTTTTTTTTCTATTAAAACATTGTTTTGAAAAAATTTAATTTCAGTACTCATCTTTTTTTTTTTTTTTGCATTTAGATTTTGTATAATAGGTAATTCAAGTAATTACTCATTTTAGGATATTTTACTGTTTACTGCGTAAAATGAAAACCCTACTGGAGAATGGAAATTGAGAGAAAAATTGGGAGATAAATCACGTATTATTGTAAAGGTTGCAATGTCGGACTTCACATACCATGTTTCAAACTTTACCATACACAGAAAAATCATTAATTATTTTTTAAAAACTGTTATAGCCATTGTTGATGTTGAATAAATGTTTCATCGTTTGCAGATTGATGAATACATTTAAAGCGTACATATATTTTTTTCCTTCAAAAATTACACATATTTCTTAAAAAATGATATTGAAAACTTTGTGCTTAGCTTAAATGTGCGAGGCAAGCTAAATAGAAAACAGGTTGACGAACAATTTTATAAAACCATTAAATTCCAAGAACAATGTAAAATTTTTTTATGTTAATCAATTTAGAATTTTATAGACATAAAAAATTATTTATAAAATATTCTATAATTTTTGCACTAATGTTTGTATACATTTTGTGACGAATTAGAGTTAAGGCTGTGACATTGGGCTATTCGCGGTTTCTCTTCATTAACCTTGGGGACTTTCAATTGAGATTCATTGCTTTCACTAAACAACCTTTGCCAAACCCAAAATGAAACGTGATACATAAAGTTAGTATGTAAAGCAGTAGGAATGAATTGAAACGGTCGAGTTAAGAATTATATAAACTCCGTCGGAAGGAGTAGAGTATCTGAAAGGGGATCTGAAAGAGTATCTGAAGGAGAATCTGAGAGAGACGTCAGAGGTGAAGCTGAATCGTTAGATAAGAGAAAGGAGGAATTAAAATCCATAGTAGAGGGTTCGAGTAAGGATTGCTGTAGAAAGATTTGATCTAGTGTTTTCAACAGTTGTTCCAGAATCTGAGTTGCAGTTGAGCAAGGACTATTGGTAAGAGTCTGTTAGATTACTATTGGTGGGTTGAACTAACGTATTAGAAAGCTTACCCTGGAGAGCGTAGCCATATGTGTCATAGTAAATATATACTAATAAATTGTGAAAGTTGTTTTGGTGGTTTTGTAATTATTTGTGTCGTAGTGTGTAATAATAGAATCTAGGGATGGCACAAGAGGACGCTCGGGTCGGGCGGAAATCACAAGGCTACTAGGGCTAAAATTAGTGAAATACAAGCCTCAAAACACCGATCAAACAGTCCCAAAAAGGCCGCCACATTCACAATAAGTAGTAGCATTAATGTGAAGAATGCTACCGCTAGGTTTGTTTATGCCCCCCAGAAACGTTTTGTCAACATTTATAGTGATTCACAGAATACTGCTATCACATTATGCTTAGAAAATATTCATTAAAATAAACTATAAATTTGGATACACTGCGTGCTTTGTATTAAAATAGTGTTTTTTATTGACTTATAATTTATGAATGTTTTGATTGCTTAATAATGAAAATAATTACATAATTAAAAAGATCTTCAATTTTTTTCAAAATAACAAATGGTTTAATTTGACAGAAATATCTGACACCAACAGTAAAATTCAGTTTTATATGATGTAATCAAATATGCAATGCTCTGAACAAAAGCTAAAAAAATATACTGGACTCTTTCTCCTTTGAGAAATTAAATATTTGATCTTTTAAAAGACTGTGTTTTAAATTCACTAAAAACACAGACAAGATGCTACCATATTTAGCACAAATTAACTTCATAACAAAACAAATATTTCTGAACCTAAGGAACAAAGCGAGAGCGTTTCGCGATGGACTTCGTAGTTTTGAACTTCGTACTGGTGAGGAGGATGACACATGAGCTGGAATTTCCTTTGCCAAACTTCCACACCATGCCAATGGGATGACTTGGGACCTTGAAGAATTTAACTTGTATCGTTTATCCTATACGGAGTGTCTTCAGTGGCATAAGGCTTCCAACCCACTGTTGCACGAAAACAATTCTCGCAATGAGTTTGCTACGATGGCGACAAAGTTAACGTGGCGCCTAGGGTTGCCCCCAAAAAAGCATTCTGCATTATTTTGATCCACATTTTTGCTGACAGCTATCATAAATTTTAGTTCGCATTTATCATTACTGAGCTCAAAAAATATCTCTCGGTTATATAATTTGGTTTAAATAATTAGGTTTTCGGAGAAGGAATCTCGTGGATTATATATCTTAGCAGTCTCAACCACATCGACTAAAAATTATCCATTTTTAAAATAATGAAGTCCTAGTTTAAATTTTTTTAGTTTTACTACAATAATGTTAAATAAATCTTTTAAACATGTAAATGTGAAGAAATGATCCTTCACTTTTGGAAGAATTTAAATGATGACGATTTTTTAGTATTTAATTATTATATTAATGAAGTCCACCTGCTGACAAAGCCTATTAACTAAATTTAATTTTTTCTAAAATCGGGTATTATATTTATGGAAAATTTTGCATAATGAGTAGATTCCGTACTTGATTTCAAAGGAGAATTCCTTGCAGAGAATTACTATCTTGAGTCTGACACCAACACAGCGGTGGTAACTAAGAGAATAAATGCCCGCAAACTTCCCCTTACTCAAGAGATGATTTATAAAAATCAATGTTGTGTCCAGATTATCCATAGAGAGGAGTGGACTACAATGATGGACTTTAACAACATCTCCGAGACCTTTTTTCTATGATGTTAGATCCGAACGTTCTACTACACTTCATCAAGGGAGCCAACGAAAGGGGTTCATCGGGCAGCTCTCTTCCAACTCTGTGAAGATACATCTTGACATTATATAGTCATAGGGGGATTGAGAATTTTGTATTGGAGAGTCGATGGAATTTAGCCCAATACAAGCGTTTATGTGTGTGTGAGTGTGAACGATAGGAAATCTGACATCATTGGAAAACAGCAAATAAAACTCAACTTATCATACTTCTACTATATGGAAAACTACTTCATCTACAAAACTGAACTGGAGGAAGAGCAGCAATACTCATCAAAAACAGAATTGCACACCACTCTGGTTTCATAGATAGAAGCTTAATGGAAAATGCCGCCATCACAATAGAAAAACCAAGCGATATACCAACTAAAATAGTCCCTGTTTACAAATATCCCACTAACTTATAAAACGAAATTAACTTGGCTGAATTTTCAGAATAAAAAAAATCTGCAATGTTGGAGACGAATGCCAAACACATTACATAGATTCCATTTGCTACTCAAATTCTGTAAAGACAGATCTTATGTTACTATATGTAAGATCATGAATATTCAATTCTCATCCTCACTCAACCCACTAGAATCTCACACCTCACCGGACACTCTGTCATCGACATCTATTTTGCCCAAGATCTCAATTCCAAGGCTGCAGTAAATATCTGAGTTCTCTGATGATGAATCTCTAATGATCACAATATAGGTTCTTCCTATGTCAGCCTCAATAGTTTCACCTCACTCCCCCACTCAAAGTTTCAAATTCGCAAACTGGAAACCCTTCAAATATCACCTTGCTCAATCAGTTATTGGCAACATAATAATATCTAATACCCAAGAGATAAATGAAGATTGTGTCGAGAAACTCTCTCAGAGCATTTCCATCAATACATCTAGAAGAATCAGGATCATAAGTCGTTATCCTTACACAATTCCTCAATCTCTAAAACAAACACTCGAAGATAAAAGTTGGATAAATGAAATGTGGCCAAGTAACCCCATACAAGGCATCAATAAATAAACTTCAAAGAGAAACTAAAGAGATGAACAGGCTCAGAAATAAATCCTGGGAATCGTATTCCAAGATACAGGTGGTTATGAAAATAATGGAAACACATGTGAATACAAGTGACATTTTTGAATGCGCTTCGTAAGCGTTAAAATATAATAATAGCTACCAGTCTTTCTTATAAATAGAAGTATATATATTCTGGTAGTATGTGGTAGCTTTATTGAAATTCCCTAAGTCTTGTATTTTTTACATAAGTGTAAAATGTTGGACAACTTCTCAGATATTCATAGAGGGCAAATGGTAGGAGCCCGTCTAGCTGGAGCAAGTGTGACCAAATTATCCTAACCTTTAAGCGTTTCTAGAGGTACGGTGTCTAAAATGATGAGAGTTTACACACATCGCGTCAAAACATACTCGGGGAAACAAAATATTGGATGGAAAGAGAAGCTCAGTGAAAGAGACCGATGAATATCGAAGCGGATTGTAAAGTCTGAAAAGCGAACAACTGCAGGAAAAGTGACCGCAGAATTCAATCAGCATCTGGATTCTCCAGTGTCAATGATTGCAGATAGAAGACACCTTCAGAGTTAGAGTAGCTCCAAATAGAGTTAGCTCAAGGGTGGGAGAATACAGGACCGAAAAGTTATTTTTTGTGGCCTACCAAGACAGAAAATTCCGCCTTGAACTAAGATTATCTTCCCGTGCTTAAAATCATTCAAAGCGAAACTGGATGAATTTGCAAAGTAAGCAGGATATTGCAATTATAATCATTTCCCCTTAATAAGGAAAACAAAAACCACATCAAAATGTTTCTGCGATAATTGTGTTTATCTCTATAGTTTGATGGACGCGGTCACAAGATGTCATGACTTAAAGAAAACTATACTTAAATTCAATTCACCCTCTGATTCCATCACTGCTGATATTGAAAGAGCCCCTTAGGAGTTGTAGCTTGAACTTATTGACACGCTGTCAAATCACATCGTGAAAGGAATATTTAATGATATGACATTAGATGAGTTTTGCAATTTTTGAATGTTGATAAACTTAAATTTATGATGAATTTTCTTTTATTTGTATTTGAGTTGACATATATTTGTAAGCAAAAGCTTTCTTGCTTCAATTTCAACAAAAGTAAATATAGATGCTCTTTGAGAGACATTAGCGTGAAGATTGTGATGAGAGCTCCAATTAGCAATCCCACACCCGACTTAAAAAAAACAATTGTGGAAAAATAAGACAAGATGCATTTGTCTCATTAAACTGATTCTAAATGTGCTCGCAGTTATAGATGTTTTGAAATTAGCACAAACAAAAAATTTAATGAAATGGCAATTTTGTTTAATTTATAATAATTAATTTTTATAGCTCAATTTATAAGGCTTCTGAAATGCAAATTTATATAATGCATAAGATCATTTAAAAAGTGTGGCCCAAAGCTAGCTTTCGCTTCCACAAAATGGCCCCGGAGCCAAAACAATTACCCATTAGTGAGTTAATTTAAGATTTAGTAGCAAACTTCTTCTCTCTTCCCTTTCATCCCACATTACGCCCACTCAATAATCGAAGGGAAGTTCAAGAAATAGTTCTCAAACGATACAATAGAAAAGCTTTCCCGGTCAAGACAAAATTAAAAACAGCTCTTAAGTCTCTTCCGCTGAAAACTGTCACCTACATAATGAAGATTTTCAACAAATGCCTCATGAAACATAAAAACATTGCTCCATCTGGATACCTGCTTCATCTGGCGTGTGGTGAATATCATTCACATGCTGGGGTTTAAAAAAAATCCAAACACGATCTCTCATAACTTTTGCAAGACACCTAGATTTATTCCCCCCGAACTCCCCACGATGATCTAAAGACATTCCCCGATCAAACACAAATCAAGAAACTGTCAATAAAAATCCACCACAAGATACGTCCTCACAACAAACGCACTGCCAGAGATTTTAATGAATAAAACAGATTCGTACTCCTATCGTGAGCCTAAAGTGAAACATCCCCGTTTCCACTTAGCAAATGTAGCGGAAAACGCCATCCTCTTCAGTCAGCTGAGAGAGTGACGTCACTCCTTACTCATCGTCGGCACGTTCGATTTCGATCCCCCATCTTTCTTCCCGACGGCTTTGCCTTCCCATTCTGTACACACTAACACTAGTTTCTGCTGGGTTTCTTCCCAATATTTTTTCCCCCTTCATTTTTTACTTTTTTTGCAAATATATGAGCTTTTCAAGGAGCGGGACCTAAATCTATGAATGACAAAGGAAAATCAGAGGAAAGAAAAGAGTTGGCGCATCATCATTACATGATAAAAAGATTCGTTTTGAACAGTTGATCGAAAAGGTAATCGGCTTATTGTGGAGGAGGGCAAAAACAATGCACTTGAGTCACAACCGTGTTAATAGGGTCATATTAGCATGGATGCGAATAATTACAGAGATTTGTTTGCTGAGATGGGCCGAAAAAGATATGAGCATTGATTAATCTATTTTGGAGTTTTTCATCAAGTTATGGAAGTTAGATGACAGGAGGTTTGATAAGTGATTGATAGAATATTTAGTTCTCTGCGAAGGTTTCGGACAGGGAAGAATCTTCAATGTTTTGCGACGAATCTAAAGGTACTTGTTTCGAACGTGAGTGATAATGAAGATAAAGAGCGTAACAGACATCAGATGTGGCTATGCTGAAACAAAAACATGACGTAACTGTGATGAAGATATTTAAAACAACGGAAAAAAAGTTACAAATTAGGTGACAAGAAGAAACAAAGAAGGATCGCTAGAATATTCCCAGGGCACGTCGCCCGTGTTTACTCATGTCAATAAATCCCGTGGGAAAGGAATACAGATTCCTAGGTTACCGCAGTTGACTGATGACCGTGTTTACCTGAAGAAAGTAAGCACATGAGGGGGGCAGTTGTTTTGAATAAGTTGGAAAATAATGTTTTTGCTATGGAACCGCACGAGGCATATATAGTATGCGATAATTGGTTAGACATAAATTTTATACAATAGAAGGTTTACTTTTTCAGGGAAGACATGGAATACTTGTTCTTATGTACTTAGTTTCTTAGGTAGTTAGTCAACAAGGAAATAGAGTGCAAGACTCCTTTAAAACTGAAAAAACATTTATTAAAAAAATACTCTATTAGAACTATACGTCAACAGGCTAAGAGAAAGAAAGTAAAAGCGGAAAAGCAGGGATTTAGTTTGGTTTGGTTTGGTATTACTAACGTTGCAATTTGAAGCAACACTAGTGCTGCGGATCATTGGACCTGAAAATTTCGAACATGGGTCAAATGAAGAGAACGAAACCTGTGCTGGCACCCCTTCCTCCAAACTTCCATGCCACACTAACGGAAGGACATTGAGCCTCGACACATAAAACGCGCATTAACCAAAGCTACGTGGCGGGTATTTAGTGGCCTCAAGACTTGAACTTTCGATTCAACTATATATTTATCATATGTGTGTGTATTATATATATATATATATATATATATATATATATATGCGTGTGAGTCTAGATATTTCGCTATTTTGATTATAAAAAATTCCACGTACGTTTGCGCTACTGGCGCCATTAGCGTACACCAGAGTGGCATGCGCAGAGTATTTGTGGAACTTTGTGGTTGGCCGTGTGTTTCAGTGATTGTTTTCTTGTAAATGAATGGTCCACTTTCAAGCTGTTTCAAAATTCTTGTCGGTATATTTTTTTATGAAGTAAATTTAAACTCACTTACAGACCGCAGTTTTTCTACTCCGCATATTAATTTATTTTGTTTCATTTTCAGACTTTTTAATATTTAATTTGATAAAAAAAAATTAATAATATAATCTTAGAAATTTCAAAGGTAATAAAAAAATACGAGCAAGAAAAAAAAGTATTCTCAAGAAGTGATTGAAAATGTTGCTTTGATTGAAAAAAATAAAAGTAAAAATATAGAATGAAAAAAAAAAACTTTTTATGTCAAGATTAAAATTTTTCTCTCATATTTATTTAATTTTATTGATTCAGAAATTTAAGAAGAAAAAAACAATTAAAGTGCAAGCAATGCAAGATATTAAGCTTTATAAATGTGCAAAATTTCATCACAATTAAGTTTTGCAGGTTCCGCTGGTCCCCTACATGTGTGTCACTTCTTGAATATATCATAGTACTGTAGTGTCATCTCATATACACATGCATGGAAAACTTCATCTCGACGGAATGGTAGGAAGTGAGTTAAATTTATAATACAAATTTTTTGAACTGGAGAGAATTTTGAAATACTTTTTATATGAACATATAAAATAGGTTAAATAAAAGCTCACGTTAATGGAAAGTCGTGATGTTATTGTTAATTGCGATGGGATTGTTTAGTAACGAGCACTGAGAAACAACACTGGATCAATTTGCGACGGACTTCGATATTTTGAATTTTTGTCTAGTCAAGAGAATGATATCTGAGCAAGTATATCCCTCTCCAAACTTCCACATCACACTAAAGGAAGAAATGTACCCTCTACCAAATTTAATGTGCATCAGCTCAGCTACTCGGTGGATGTTTTATAGCTTTGTGCTTGAAACTGCAATTCGACGAAAATAATGTCAGCATAGCCCATGAACGAGACAACTAGGCTACCGTGGCCTCAAGTGATAAGCAAAAAGAGACAGTTGACTGATAATATACCGGTCTACTAAGAAAATGTTTGGATAAGTAAATTATTTTTTTAAGTAAACAGCCTAATTGGTATCAATTCTTATGATAGCATCAATTCCAGTTAAATTTTGGCATTTAACAAAAACATTAAACATTTCACTATGTGTTTTGTTTTATGAGTCTAATGTACAATTTCTACATATTTTCCTCAATTTTGCAAAAAAAGTATTGTTTACCAAACAATTACTTCGTCAAAAGAGAAAATAACATTATTTTTCATTCACCGACTCGTTAATATCTCTTTACATAAGGGAATTATGAATCACTGAGAAATTTCACTTGAGATTCTAAAATATTGTCTATTGTGAAAAGCATTCTAATCTAATTCCATCTCCTTTGTGTATGTGTAAAAGAATGCGCTAGGTGCGAGGACTTTCGGGACATCTTTCCCTATTGCTTTTGTCTTATATTATCAGTTTTCCTTCAATTTATTTTTACTTCCATCCCCCGATATTAATTTAAGGTATAGAGCACACATAACAGACTTTTTAATATGCAGTTTGGCTGGATGAACACGCTTTGGATCTCACTGAATTGGAATTTCTCCATCGAAAAGACGTTGTGATAAGTAGTCTTGATATTTTGCTCCTTTTGTAGATATTTAAAATCATCATCCTGACTTGCATCGAGTAGCAATTCTTTCGGAGATTGTAACTATTTACTTATTACTTCCTGGCATATTTTTTGGGACTGTAGTAACCGAATGACAGAAAACATAAGGGTTGGGGGCAGTGGTTCGTGAGTTCGTTTGCGGCTTGGAGTGTTAGTTTGAATAAAGTCTTCATCAGGATCCAGATTTGAATTTAATCGGTTCATCGTTGGAAGTCATTTATTTTTCTGAATAACTTCGCCAGGTTGAACACATACAAACGCGATGAAAATTTTCACTTTTTGAATGCGAACACATTTAAAGAAAAATAAAAATAAACAAACTGCAAGCAGTGAGTTGTGGCTTTGTATCCAAATTTTACCATCACATAGAATAGTGAGAGTATTGAGAAATAAATATAATTTAAAAAAGATATAGTGCATGTACCGTTTGAAATATTCATACAATTTCAAAAATTTATACCTTTATAACTACAAGCGCGGATAGAATTTGTTTGTAAAAGATTTGAAGAAAGGAATAGTAAAAAAATGTTGAGTTTGTTAGTTTTCAACGCGCCTTTGCCGTCATTATCGCATACGAACTCTTTTTTTTTTTTAAAAAAAAAATTCTGAAAATAAAAATCTATTGATTTTTATTAAAGGCGATACTTTCGGTTATACGATTCTTATACCTTATGAAATATTCATACAATTTGAAATATTTGCAGTTTTATAACTACGAACGCGAATAAAATTAGTACGTAAAAGAATTTGCAGAAAAGAGTAATAAAAAAATGTTGTTCAGATTTCTATGTGTAGAAAGAATTTAAAACAAATATCCGAAAATAAAAAAAAAAGTTACATAGAGCTAATAAATAAAAGTTATTAATTATATCGCATGCGTATGCTCTCAGGGGATTATAATTATTTAAATTTGCACTCTGATTCAAAAGACTTCTATTTCTTTCTGTATTGATGAAGGAATAGTAACAGGGCCGCGGTAGCCTAGTGGTCAAGGTCGTGGACTAGCGGCTGACGGTTTTCGTTCAGTCGCGGGTTCGATCCTTGGCCGCCAAAGACCCGCCGTGTAGTCGGGGCTGATGCACGTTAAATCTGTTCGGGGTCCAAAGTCCTCCCGTTGGCGTGGTGTGGATGTTAGGAGAGGAGGGTGCCAGCTCAGGTGTCGTCCTCGTCACTTGACCGTGGTTCAAAATTACGAGGTCTGTCGCCAATAGCCCTCGTGTTGCTTCTAGTGCGACGTTAATATAAACTAAAAAACTAAAGGAATAGTAACAAATATATATAAAAATAAATACTTTTTATTATTTATCTACGTACCACACCTCGAAAGGTTTTCTAAAAACTGTTTATTTGTATTATACTGCTGAAATTATTCCCTAAGTGGTGGGGCTTTGTTGTGAGAGTTTTTATTGTGTAACGTTACTTATTCAGAACTTTCAGTAATTATTACGTTCATAATTATTACATTCAGAAATTATATATATAAATCCTGTTTTTATTATATTTATTATATATTTAATATTTTCTGATGTGTAATATTTCTGCGTTTACAGTGAAATCAGAATTAAATTGTTTGTATTTCGACATCTCTACTGGAAATTGTTCGGTAAATCACAAGAGAAACTGTTACACGTACTTTTTCTACATTACGATTTCCTTCTTTTTTTTTTTGAATTAATAAAAGTTCTCAAGACAACTGCTTAGGCAATAATAATGCTGCATTGTAGGTCATTTTTTTTAAAGGACAACCATTGCAAATTAAGAGTTAATACACTGTATTGGATGTGCAATAACAAGCAGAAATCGAATAAATTAGAATAAACATGCCGTCAAAGGAGTTAAAATCCTTTTTGAAGTTCTTTGTGAATTCCTTCGCGCAAAATATGACTCGAAATACCCTCCATCGCCCTGCTCCAAAACTACATTTAAAGTGTGATGGACTCGACACAAAATGACATAAATGACAGGTTCCAAGAAAAAATATATTGTGAAATTCTGTTTTTTAAGATTTCCAAGTTCAAAACATTCCTTTGATAAAACAAGCCTTTAATTAACTTCATGCCCTCAGGGACTTAACTTTTTAGGTGAGAAAAACATCATGCGTCCGTGGAATTCTATCTATCTTTTACCTACCCCATACAGCTTACTGTTTTTGGTAAACACGGGTGACGCTGCACTAGGTTATCCAAACGCAGCTTCTCGATTTTCGATTCTTCTTCTTGTCAACCAGTTTTTCTTTTCTTTTTCCAATCTTTCAAACGTTTCACATGATGTGAGATCAAATAATTGAGAGTGGCCAAGATGTTGAATGAGTTTTTTCGGTCATTCTTTCCTCGATAGTGTTTGCCGTCGTCTATTTTGCACAGGCACTGGATGCGGTATCAGCAAGTTATATGTACCACTAATCAATTTCATTTACATGATTTATCTCACGTTCAATTACAATGCATTAGCTTTTACGTTGGCAAGAGTTGTTAAAAATGATTGTCAGTATGCAAATTATATGTATTACAACAGCAATGTCCTCCTAGCGTTCGCGATTTGGATTATGTATTTTTCTATTACTTCCAAAAATCGAATCCGCATATTTAGGAAAATATGCGCACCTAATGTGGTTGCTATTTCCCGAATATATTTCATTGCACAGAGGTTTAAATATCCTTTTGAAAAATTTCGATAATAATGTACAGAATTACAAAAGGAATTTTCCAACAATTTTCGCTTGGGATTTTCGTTGTTAAATATCGGGTGTTTTCATGGTGTAAAAAAATAATTCTGCTAATGAAGATTCGAAACTAGCGCTGCAGTTAAATTACGTTAAAAGAAACTTCTTTTCCTGTTTTATATTCTGTTTATAAAAATGATTTCAAGAATGAATGTGGTTTTATTTTTAAATAACAGACAACGTAAACAGTTTAAGACGATATTTATATCGTCTTAAATAATATATTTATATCGTCTTAATTTAATTTTTGATTAGTTTTATAGAAAAATGATGCCTGATTGTGGAGAAAACTGGTCATAAGTTTTGAAGTATCGTTTTGAAATAATGTTTCGTAAGTTTAGGGATGCATATCATATAATTGCAAAATGCACTCAATTGATAATAAAGAAGTTTTAATTTAAAAATAAAAAAAAATATATTAACTTTACTTACAATGTCATTTATTCTTATTTTAATAATTTCCTATTGTATCGAACAACTACTTTATTATGCCGAAGCTTTATTTAATATTAGGTATAATATAACGTTTAAATTTCAAACTGAATTTTATAATAAATATTTCAAAAGCTATTATAGATATGTTTATATTTTTGCATACCGAAGTCTTAGCATCTCAGCTTTGCTTCCATGTAAACATGTTATTATATTCACCAAGTCTTTCGGCATATCTTGCTGATAACATGCAGAGTTTTCGACCGAATTGTATAAAATTTAATTTACATATGAATATTTGCTAGCAATGCACAATAATAAAATTTGAATTTAATATTTTAGGTATTCATAGAATTACTGGTATTTATGGTAAATAGTTTTTAACTGCCTTTGCGAGATGCATAAATATTTTTTCATTAATTCAAATGATGATCTTCAGGGCACCTTATATAAAATTGGGAGTTTTGGTAGAGGTTACGAAAAATATCTGAATTTTGTTTATCTATACTTCAATTATCCTCTAACAGAAGAAAATGATGAAAAGCTTTACATAAATTGATATTCTTAAAACTTCAATCTTTGAATTATTAGTAATGTATTTGGAGAAATTAATAGTTGACATTTACATATACAAGTAAACATAAATGAGCACGCAGGCTTTTAATTACTAATTATTCGAAGATTCAAGTTTATAATTATAAATTTGAGGAGAAGCGCTCTTTTTTTTTATCGCCTCTTTGAAAGAAATGGAAGTTCAGCTGTTAAAAATTCACATACATTTCGGTATCTTAACAATAAAAAACTAGTGATTATATGAAAGCTACCCTAAACACCTGGGTTAAAAATTATGAAAAAAACTAATAAATTTAAAACTGTTTGGTTTTTTTTGATTTCTTATTTTTATCAATACACAAGAAGAAATGTTTCATGGTATTGTAATACAGAAACTTGATTATTATCCATTTGTTACTGTTGGAAAGTTGAAAACTTTTTAATTTTGAAGCGTTCATTTTTTACATCTTATAGTGAAATAATCATTATTTCCAAAACTGAAAATGTTGATTAAAATAAGTTAAATCAAATGATAGAATATATTCATTTTTTATATATTTTTTGAAATTAAACAGATATTTTATCATTATTTCTTTAGCGATATTTTTTGAAGATTTATAGATATTTTAAAGCAATTTAATTCTGTTTGATAATGTTAATGTGAAGGGGGGAAAGCAAGTTAACAATGCAGACACATATACGAAGTAAACTTGTCCAACTTTATAAAATAGCAAATTCTCCTCTCTAGCCACAGTTTGTTTAGGCTTCAAAATAGCAATAGGCAAGGGAGTTTAAAATCTATTTTATTCTTCAAAGTAGTTTTTTGATTCATTTAAGTATTTAGTTATATCACGAAAATTATACTTCAAATAATGTATTTAAATGTAATGCAAAGAAATAAATCTCAAACCAATCTGACAGACAGACACTTGCTGATTCTTAGTACATTTATGGATGGGAATTACAAAAATTCTGAGCTGTCAATTTTCATTGTGTGTCAGCAAACCTCCTCAATTATTTACCTAGACTTTAAAACTCTAAAGAGGGATAAGTAAAACGAAAACAGTAATAAACTCTAAAGAGGGATAAGTAAAACGAAAACAGTAATAAACTCTAAAGAGGGATAAGTAATTCTCTACAGAACTTGCAGTAATTCTGTGAAGGTGAAAATATACGCATTTACTGATTTCGGCTTGTTCATCGCCATAAGGAATTTTACGTTTGGAATGCTTTTGAAGTGGCTCGAACAGGACTGGATTTTACATACATAACGCTTAGATGGTTAAAATGTAATGGTGCAAACTATGAAGGACTTTGGTTTTTTTATTATTTCCGTTGGAAGAAGAACAATATTTTGAATCATAAGACTAAATTTTCTGTCGACATCCATTAGAGCGATTGAAAAGGATTGCCTTGTCTTTTTTACTTTTTTCCCCCGTCCCACTAAATAATCGGCTTCGAATCTTGTGAGAATCCACAAGGATTACTCAACTACAATGCTAATCTGAGTACTTCCGTGTGCAGTATACTTTTAATGGGATGGTCTTTCAATAAATCCTTAGAAATTCTCAAAGATGGCGCTCGCAGCATTGTTTGTTTTTAATAAGCATCATGACTCAGTACACTGCTGTCTAAATCTCAGTTACTCGTGTTCTTGATCGTGAGTCCTTTCACATCTTCAAAATTCCTCCTCGTAACTTTTCGGGCTTATGAGACTATCTTCGTCTTTTTTAGAGTAGATTTACCGGAAGTAACGCAACGTTTTGATTATTGCTTGATTTCCGTTGCGTAACAAATGGAAGTATGAATCCAAGTTTCACCTACGTTGAGAAATCGACACGGCAGTAGTCAAATTTTGATTTTTGAGCAAATAATTACTAAATATTAACAAACTTATGAATCACAGTCAAAATTGTTTCGGATTTGTTTAGCAGATGGCAGCACCCAATGGTTCCTCAATGATGGCATATCTTCAATTTTTTGCCCCACCCTCATAGGCTAGGCAATACTTCTAGGCTACCACTGTCATCCCATATCAAAGAAATAGAGTGGCCGAGGTAGCCTAGTAGTTATGGCTTCGGATTCGTAGTCGGCAATTTTCGTTCAGTTGCGGGTTCGATCACTGGCGGCCGAAGACCCGCCGTGTAGTCGGGGTTGATGCACGTTGAATCTGTCGGGGCCCAAAGTCCTCTCGTTAGCGTGGTGGGGAAATTAGGAGAGAGAGTTACCACCTCTGGTGTTGTCCTCGTCACTTGACCGTGGTTCAAAATTACGAGATCCGTCACCAATAGCCATCGTGTTGCTTCCAGTGTGATGTTGACAAAAACTAAACTTTGAAATGTAAAGGCTCCGAAGCTTAGAAAGGCATCGCTTCTTTGATTGGATTCGTAGGTTGAGGAACAATGTTAGGAATATTTAGACTAAGTTTTCTGTTGGTGTCTAATGAAACACTTTGAAAGGATTATCTTCATATTTAACTCTCCCCTCAAAACCCCTTGTTTCTCCTCAGAGAAGAATCCGCAAGGATTAAGCATCTTTGATTGTGAGTCCCTCTGAGTGCAGTATGCTTTTAATACAATAATTCTGGTTTTCGAAATAAAAATCTGTAGTAATTGTTTCTGCATCCTGAATCTTTCAATATTTGTTTTCAGATTTGGGGGTTTGTCTGTTTCTTTTTTTTTTCTGTACCAACGATTTTGTTCCCTAATTCTTCATATTTTGTTCCTCATCTACTGTTAATTAAATGGTCTTCTTCATAGAAATGTTCTTTCTAGAAACATTAAGAGAACAGAATTTTCCTATAAGTGAAATTTACAAGCAAACAGTGCAAAACGTAGCCGCGTTAAAACTCATTGAATATATTGTCATGACGCAAACTGAATGTCCCCACCACCCACCCAAATTAGTGTCCCAGATAACTAAATCATGTTTGATATTACTTTTTGATTTCGAATAATCTATATAGATTTTGTATGATGTCTCAATGAAAGTAGTTATAAAAACAGTAGTTATTATGTTTGTTTTGAAATTTTATCGGTGAAGGGTATTAAAATTGAGTTATAAAATTACGAAAGGCAGTTGTGCGGAGGATGCGATGTTTCATTTGCTTTCAGTTGGATACAAAAAGTTGCACTATAATGAAAACGAATAGACCCTCGAACTAATATTTAGCACAATAAAGAAAGGAATTGTAGTTGAAAGATGTCTTTAGAGTTTGATACGTATAGATACATATAGTTTTTCACTAATGGAATAATGCATCGAAGAAGACATTGAAGCTGATCTCTTAGACATTTTACCATATTGCATAAAAATGAAATGAAAGCAATGTTCTTTTGCTAAGTTTAACCTTATTTCTGTTGACTGCAACACAATTTGAATGAAAGTTCGTTCGATGCAAAGCGCCCATGTTTACAAGCCAATTATGTTGAAATCGAACCATAATCTTGATTCCTGATTCCACCAAGAGACCTTCTGCTGCTGCACGCTTAACGGTCCTATGGTGGGATATGGACGTTAGAAAAGGAAAGTACTTGCTCAGGCGTTATCTTCCTTGACCTTGATTTAAAACTGCTTTGCCTCTCTCTCTCTCTCTCTGTATATATATATATATATATATATATATATATATATATATATATATATATATATATATATACGGGGTTAATCGTTGTAATTTTGTGGGACAACAATTTCAAAAGACCAAAAATAGCATTGTCGAACTGCATATGTAGGGAGGTATTCTTTTGTTCAGCGAATAAAACTTCAATTAAGAAAATATATATGTCGGCTAATATTTAACCGTTAATCACTAATTACATAAATTCGAAAACATTTGTGGCTAGTTTATCTAAAAATTTGCTTAAAAATGAGAGAAGCTCATTCCATTTTACTGTTATGAATTTTTTTTTAGAAAATAATATTGTTACTTAACCTAAATTAATTATTAATAACGTTTGTAATATTTAACGTATGTTAAAGATTGAAATATTTAATCTTTGTGTCATATTTGTAGAAGAATTGAATGAAAATTATAAATTAATAAACACTTTTTAATAATATTTCAGCCAAGAACTGGTAATTAACATCAACAAAGAGTTGTTTGAGGATTATAACTTCAGCGGTGACCAGCTGATGGAGTTAGCAGGCCTGAGTGTGGCCACCGTCATCTCCAAAACTGATTCCTCGAATGAAATGAAGAAAAAATTCACACTTCTTGTCCTCTGTGGTTCTGGAAACAATGGTGGAGATGGCTTAGTATGCGCCAGACATTTTTAAAAATGAAATAGAATTTCCTTATACCTGTTTATATTTTATACTGTGGTTTTAAACTGTCTGTTTTAACGTTTAAATCGTTTGCTGAAAGAAATGTTTTAAATTTTTTTTCCGACATTCATTAAAATTTATCCTCAAATTGCCAGATCTTAAGTCAATGTTTTGTGAGAGTGTCAACTTCTGATTGACCATAAAGAGACAAGAATTTAGTTTAGTTTAGGTTTTATTAACGTCGCACTAGAAGCAACACGAGGGCTAAAGAGACAAGAATATAGAACAAGATAAGTTAACTAAAACTAAACTTTATGCACAAACAGGGTTAGTTAACTAATTATGGTTGAGTTAAACAAAATTATTTATAAACACGTTACATTTCAACGTGAAGATTCAGGCATTTATCGTAGTGGGTAACGAGCTTTCCGATACCTTCCTCAAAAATTGTTGCCGCTAATGATAATTTGTGGATCTGCACTTTACTTTGAAGCTTCTCCATGACCTGGAAGCTTAGGGGCTCCTAGCCAGTTTTTCAATTCAAGGAGGAGATAAAAGTTACTCCACTTACAGTCAATCAGTGCTATACCTCTTATGATCAAACACCTCCCATTTAAACTGCTCCAGAAGTGGTTGGTTTACAACTGCTCTTTAAGAATGGCAGTTGTCATTGAGTAAGGACAACTCCACATCTCTCCATTCCTCTTTTTTTGTATTAAATGGGTCTTCGCATTCATCGTAAAGCATGGCTAAAATAGTTGCATTTATCCTATAGTTCCCATTTATATAAATTCAACAGGCATGGCACTTTTTAGGTCTCAAATGTTCGTGGCCTTTTCTTTCTGCTTTTTAAAATTTGATTGAATAGACTTGCGACCATGTCTCCCTTCATCGTGAAATTCGGTTAACCTATCTTCAAAATATGTACGCTATTACTTTAAAGATGACACATTTTTCAGCAAATATGGCTGCATTATTTCCCATCTTCTGCAAGAAACTAAATAACATTACGCAACTTGCACTTTCCAGGAGCATCAGTTGTACCATCTATGTTTACGTACCAACAGCTCCACTCGAAATGACGAGATGGAGTCGGTTATAGTTAGAGCAGTGTGCAGTTACCCACCACGAATTCTCTCATCCTACCAGTTGTCAGTTTGTCAGAAAAAAAACCGAACCACGCAGATATCAAAAATCGCTTGGCTCAATGAGGTAGTACGATCTTGGAAGGTGAGTAGTTATAATCGTGAACTCATGACCAGTGAAATTATGTATATATATATATAGATAGATATATATATATATATATAACATAATATCAAATAACAGTCGAGGCGTATTGAATTTTCACAGAACTTTTATTTTAAGCGGAGAGAGAGACCATTTCCACTACGTCTTTTGATTCAAGCAATTGTATCATAAGGCAGCAAGAAGAGGAGAGAAGAGAACGCTTCTCGCTGTGTTTTTGTTTATATATAAGTGAAATTTCCTTTGAAACGTCAGAGACGCGTGGTATGAATAAGGGAATTCCGGGGAAATATCATAATAGATAAGGAATTAAAAGGGATTGTTTTGACAGGTTTATGATTGGTTTAAGCGAATTTAACCAGTTTTAAGAGCGCGTGATGTAATTAATAAATGATTATTTTAGAAAGGGATCAGGAAATAAAAATTAACATTATCTTTTAGAGGAGAGAATGGTAAAATTTAGTAAATTATATTATTATAAAGAGAAATTAATAGGAATTAAGTTAAATCATTAAATATATATATATATATATATATATATATAAGTAATGTAATGTTGAATGATGTAAGGTTAAAAGTTTGTTTTCGTGATCTAGTCAGCCAGTTTGACTCACACACACGTCATCCTCATCACTTGACCTAAGTTTAAAATGACGAGATCTGTCGCCAAAACCTCTCGTATTTCTGCTTGTGCGAATTTAATAAAACAGACAAATCAAACAAAACACTCTAAATGAAAATTTAATGCTTAAATTCCTACCAAGCACGTTGTAAAGTGTTAGTTGTAATGTTCTGCACCGCGGCAGAAATCCGATGTTTAAGTTCTCAAAAGTTTGTGAGCATGATGGTGCATTCACTTTATCTTTCACCAACCAACAAAGGAAGACATCGCATAGAGCCATCATGTATGGCATGTAGTCATCCAGTCCACTATTCAACTGCGAATTCCATCCAGTCCATTACCCATGAAAGTTTCTAAAACAGATTTCGTGAAATCGTTTTAAAGAGTTGACGAAATCCATCTGATTTTCACATTACAAAGCTTTCATGGTTTTCCTTTATATTCATGAATAATTTACCTTTCTGTGTCCTTTATTTTTTAAAATACGGATTTATGAAATCAAATGATTCATTTTGAGTAAATCTGTACATAAATGAGAATAGTTTCATGAAGTTTGAGAACGATTTATTGGAAAAAATGTATCGTGTTAGAATGATGTTGCATCGTATCTTAAAGGCTGCTTCATGAAATAGATGTTTAATATGAGTATATGTAACCGCTTATGACCGTGTTTACAATGTTATAATGCCTAAGTTTTTATTTGAAGAAAAATATTTAAAAGGAGTTTTGATAAATAAATTATTAAAATTATTTTTATTTGTCTGTTACTTTTCTTATTTTATTCTTAGATCTATGTAGTGTTTGCTATCAATTTCATTTAGTAGTTATGCAAGTTTCTGTTCTAATTTGAGGTTGGGATGTCGGGAAAGGTGATGAAAAGGGGATTCAACCTAAGTTCTTAATATTATCACTGACTATTCCAAATATATGCACCACACATTTCTAAGGAACACAACAGTGCTTTGTGAAAATTCCGTTCGTCATAGTTTGGCCGCAAAATACGAGCTCAGACTTCCATCGTTTCCTGGCACGGATTCCTGTGTTAAATTACCTTTGTTTTCTTAATCAAAATTGTATACTGTTCCTGAAGGTTATATTTACATTTAAGCAGATAATTCTTATATATATATATATATATATATATATATATATATATATATATACCGGCTGTACCCTGCCAAGCGTTGCTGTGGCTCAGTCTGGTTAAATGAAAAGAAAAGAGCTTGTCCATCCAGCAGATTGTGAATCTTATAATGGGCATAATTTTCTTTAATGGATAGTCTGGTTTAATTACAGAGTATTATCTTATTATTTTTTATTACAGAGATTTAATCTTAATAATGACTTAAATGCAAAAACACATAAATAGGTTCATGCAGTTCATAAAATATTACTAAACATAGAGAAATGGTAAACAGCCCAAAACTGATTAAAAAAAAGTTACATTAATATATATAAAAAAACAGTCTTAAACAGTTAAAATATACACAAATTGGAAATGGCTCTAACCTGGAATCCTTGAGGGCAAAAGGTTAATTTTATAATGCTTCAGGGTACAAAACATTCTTTGTTTTTCCATTTTCAATGTAGATATATAGATTGTCTGGTTTACCTACTCTGGAACATGCAACATATAATTGTCCATGAGAGAAGCAATATACCTCTAAATCTAAGCCACATAATTCTAAAGATTGCCCTGAGCTTTATTGATAGTGATTGCAAATGCCAATCGAATGCAATCTCTTAAACTGAAATGGCATATCTGTTGATATCATACGAATGCAAGGAATGAGGACATCTTCACCATTGAAAGGTCCTGTCAAAATTGTTGCCTCTATGACGTTGCTCATTAATTTTTTTACTGCAAGCCGCGTACCATTACACAGCTTTGGCTGGTTGATATTTCGCTTCATGATAATTGGCACACCAACTTTCAACTGCAGTATGTGGGGCGGCATTCCTGGCAGATCAAGTGAATTCAAAAATTCTTTTGGGTAATTTACTCCTTCATCTACTTTTTGAATAGTGTCAACAGGCTTATAGGTGACTGTCTCATTTTGAATGCGATACTGAATGATGTTGTTAAGCTGTTAGACGTCTTTGCTCTTGGCAGCAAGAATACCACGTTCACTCAGACAGCTGAGATTCTTAAATTTGGTTTGAATGTCAAGAAATACTCTTTCAACCCATTCTCCTTTGGATGTCACTAAATTGCAGAAGTTATGAGGCAATGAAATTTTTCCTGAGGTCAAATCTACTGGCACCTTTCCGTTTCCAATGTCCAACAATTGATCTGAGAAAATTTCCGCTGATCGATCATTTTGCAACTGGACACGCATATTTGTAGTTAATTTCAAGGTTTTCACATGTCGCCACAAAGCAGAGAGTGCTTCAAAGAAGCATTTATTTCATCTGCTGTTGTTGATCGAGGAATTACAAGTAATGTTTGCCTGAAATCTCCTGTAAGCAATATTAACGAGTTCCCAAACGGTCCAGTGTTTCCCCGCAAATCTTGTAATGATCGATCAAGAGTTTCAAGCGATTTTTTGTGTGCCATTATGCATTCATCCCAAACAATAAGTTTGCATTTCTGCAATACTTTTCCCATGCTTGATGCTTTAGAAATATTGCATGTGGTAGTTTATATGATTTGAATGTTCAATGATAGTTTCAAAGCGGAATGAGCAGTTCTTCCATCTGGTAACAATGTTGCAGCTATACCTGATGAATCAAGGGCTAAGGCTATGTCATTTTGGGATCGTACTGCTACCAGAAATTTGATTAGGAATGTTTTACCAGTTCCTCCAGGTGCATCTAAGAAGAAAATTTTTCCATTCCCACTTTTGATAGTTTGCATGATTTGATCATAAATGCCTTTTTTCTCAGGCGTTAACTTAGGAATATTTTATGAAACATAGGACAAAAGGTAGATTATGTTGTAGTTTTGCTCACAACACAGTTCTACATCAAATGAAGCAGCAGCAGATGGAGTTGGTGATGGCATTCCCAACTGATTGAGAACTTTGTTTGCAAATGCTAAACACAAATCTTCCATCATTATCAATGCTTCATTATAGTATTCTGCTGTGAAATCAATGCCCATATTAGAATTTTCCCTGCACATTCGATGAAAAATGTCTTCACGCTATGTGTTATTTATATTTCTCCCATACGTTTGTAGGAGATGAAGGAGACCAGGCAGTCGATACGATTACAAACAATGCACGAATTTGCTTTGGATGCGACATGTTGCATGCATCATTAATACATACATCCCAGTGTAAAAGTCATTTTCCAATAAATTTAGAGCATGACATGCACTGCGGAAAGTGGAATGTATAACCCCATTGATAGTCCTCTGTTGTTGGAAAGACATTGGACCAGGCACAGTATACCAATAGCATACGTAGAAAGAAACATTCATCCTGATTCGGATGTACAGTGTACAGTCTGCCAATAGTCGTTTCTTTAAATATGCCAGGTTATCCTATGACTTTCCCACCTCGTTTGTATCTCTTAAATACTTTTCTACTCGCATTCCATGTGTAATAAGAAGGCACTTCCGAGTATAGCAGTGTTTTTGCAAATGTATCATTCTGACATAACGTTAAGAAAGCAGTTAATGTTGCAACTGGTGGGTGTAGGGCTATTTGTTGTACATTTGTAGCTGTGAAATAAACACGTTGCCCATTTTCCAGATGTACTGCTAAGTGAACAATGGCGAGACTTCGTTCGTGTATAGGAAATGAAGGAATTCACCACACAGCTTCATTGCTGCTAATATATATCTTCCAGCCTGATATTGAGCGATTTCATCGATATGCACAACTGCATTCCTATATCTTGTTTCTGGTTGCATACCAAAAACTGCCATGTAATTAAGAATCAGTAAGAATAATAAAATATACTATGGTTTTCTTGTTAGGATCTTAACATTTTATCTCATTAGGATTGCACGTGTATCATAAAAAGTAAATTATCAAATGAAAAGAAAAAAAATCTATGAACATAAGAATTACGCAAAGTAAAACTAGTTACGCATAAATGATTTTATTCGTCGTCGCTTTCTGACAATAAACGCATATGCTATCGTTAGAAATTGGGGAAAATCTAATGGGTTATCGGGAAGACTCCTTCTGTATTCACTTGAATAAAATTAGGATTCACCTCCTTCTCGCTTCTTTATAGGTGAATTATGTGATATTATGTAAGGGCTACCGAAAAGTGTTTCGGTTATAATGAATGAAACAAAGGTTTTGAAACTGTAATTTACCATTTATTGACTCTTATGCAAAATTGATAAATATGAATACTGCCAGCCTTTTTCGGCATGTGACTAAAACTAAGATAAGAGTTTAAAAAAAAGGATTTAATCGTTGGCTCGCTCGTTTTATCTGAGACTTGTTTTGATATGTCTTAAACGTTTCAGTCTAATCAAAACAAGTGTCGCACATATTTTCCTTTTGAACACCAAACTTAATATGCAAGCAAAATTCCGTATTTAAGTTATATAATTCGGGAAATTCTCATAAATAGAGATCGCATTATAATCGCCGTCTCCAATGTCGTAATTACAAAAATAAAATTAAAGCAAAATTTTATTCTTACTATTCCCTTTCTCGACCGTGATAAAGCAAAGCAAGTTGCGTAAAAAGGAAATAAAATATTTTTTTCTAATTTGTGTGAAATCAAAATCGAAAAAAAAAAAAGTGTAAAAACAGAATTGAATGTTTGCATATGTATATATGTGTGTTAATTTTTTTCTGTTTAATCTCGGTTATTGATAAAAATTTAAATGCATATAAATAAGAAATCATTGAAAATAGCCTTCTAAAAATAATCTTTATCTACTATATGGGAGAGCTAATAAAAATTTAGACAAGGTGGTTGATAAGTTAAAATCTGTACCTTTTCGACGTTCAATATGTAATCTATAATAGAAGAAAAATCACCCATGCGAATCACGTGACGAATAGATGATATTTCTGAATGAAAATAGCTTGCAAGTTTGAATGAGACGGAATCGTAATCATACCTTGAGAATAAGTAAATTTATGGTTTCCTAACTAACTGGTATTGTTATTTAACGGCCATAAAATTATGGAGGATGACGTCACCGTAAAAGTTGACTGAACAAACCAGCGACGTGATTTCCTCGCATTTAACTCTCATCAGGAAACCACGTCCTGTGGTTCACAAGGACGCAATATTGCGACCATCAAATAACGGCTCCGTTTCTCTTGGAAGTCATAACTTGAAGGTGCGCCAAGCTTAAGAATTTGCAAAATTCTTCACACTCACACATAATACAGCCAATATACGGAAGCAAATATTACTACAAGAGTCAAATAAATTATCAAAATTAAAAAGAATATTTAATATAAATAAATTTGTTATTGAACATTCACTGATAACTATTTATCAGAAAATATTTCTTTATAGGATTATGCCTACGTAGACGAAGAATCAAAATTTTGCAAAAATATCTAGATTCATTAACAAAATCCATATGTAGTAAAATGATTTTTGCCAATTAAAACATTAAAAATGATAGATCTTTAAAACTCGAATAGCATTATCATAAACATTCGGTAACAGAATAGCTTCTTTGCCTTTTTTTTTAGAAAATTAATTGATAAGTTAAGTAATGCTGTTTATTTACAGTTGCTGTTCTAAAAATACTTATAATGACTATTTTCAGACATTTTTTTTATTTCAAAGGTAATAATAAAATTCATGTAAAGATTATTTAAATGCATATTTTCACTCAGTATTGAGTCAAACTTATATCTAAATGATGTATTCACCTGTTATAGTGTTTCTTGTGGTAATGCAATGATGTTTTAAATATTCATATTTATAAACTTCGAATTTATGATAAAGCACCTGACGTCATTTTCTTCCTTGACGTGAAAACTACCTGCATGAAATTTATTGATGACTAAGGTAGCTATTAACGAAGCAGTTTGTTGAAATACTGGCTTTGCAATCCATCGCTTTTCTCATTTTGCAAAAAATATTGCGAATTAATGTTGTTAATAACTGTTTAGGGAAGCTTACTGTCGTTATTCATGAACGAATTAGGAGATGTTTTGTGTATGATTCTTATATGAGACATAAGTAAGGTAAGCTGTTGTGTGTTAAACAACTAAATAATTTGCTGGTTTTGAAATTAATTACTTTGCTCTGTTTGTATTATGTGTCTCATATGTGTCTTATTGATGTTAGTGACTATTCTTACTATTCATCTTATTGTACGTAAATGCATCATGAAATGATTATTACCTGATTCTTAACTGAGACATCGAAAATATAAGTTTCTATAATAAATTCTAGTCTTATAATTAAATGCACGTATTATAATAAATTACTTTGCTCACATTCAATTGCGTGTTCTGCATTATTGATATAAATATCTGTCTAGTGTAGCTTACTGTTGGATGTAAATTACTATACCATTTAGTAAATGAAACGTAAAATATTTTACATGTGATTCTTTCGGTTTATGATGATAATGTCATTAAATGCAAATTTTCTGTTAACACATTTGCAATTAGATACATTACGTGAAAATATTGACTTTACTTGAGAGTTATTATATTCATGTTTATTTATTATTAACAGAATTTTCAGAAATATTTCTTTTACGATTTGAATTAATGCATAAAAATCGACTTTTTATTTTTTTTACTATCTGTATAATTAAGTAATTGTTGTATTGCATTTATTGAGAAATTTCAGTTTAAGTTAATATTGTATTTGTATAATTATAGGATTTTACTTGATTTATAAATTTTACTCATGCTATTCTTAATATTTTTAAATTGTAGAACTATGTGGTATTATTTAATTGTATCAAAACCTGGATAACATGTACAATGACCTGAATCGAATAAAAATGTTACTTGTGTGTGATATATGAGTCTTGATATATATATATATCTTGTGATACATACATATATATATATATATATATATATATACTAGCTGATACCCCCTTCCGCTTCGCTGGACAGACGATAATATAATATGTTCGAACCTATACGTAAAATATCAAGAAAATTTTCAATTTTTAAAACGTTAATAATAATCTAAATTTAAATTTTTAAGAAATTGATTGTCTGTTATATTGGTTATCCAAATATATGAGAAAAATAAAAAAAAATTAAAAAATGTCACCCCATGTATGTATATAAGACATCTTTGATTTCTGACCATTTAGGATTACAAGTGACTGCAATCCTTAAAAAAAAGTCGTACAAGTCGGGACGTACAAAATGTATTGCGTATGTCATAGCTTCTTGAGTTCGTTCATGCATGTAGCGAGGTCCTCCAGTAAACGAAGATTGTCTTGCGTGTGCGCTACTCCGTAAGAAGTCGCCATTTTAGTATTTTTCAAGATTCCACTAAGTTTAAGAGCTAAACTATACTTTCACCAACCGCGGGATTCCAAACTGATTTATTTCTATCGCTAAATATATACGTTTCCTATTTTCGACATGCACAAAATTTCACATGATGAGCCTTTTCGCCAAAATCTTGCCAATCCTCCATCAGCGCTTCAATATAAAATTATTTGGTATTTTTCCATTTCGCATACGCATATCTCACCAAGTAAACTTAATTGGTGATAGTACACACTATACATATAAAAATATATATTCCGTTTGGCGTAGATCATATCATCTTTGGCGATAAAGTCGCCAAAAATTACATAACCGATGGATAAGAATAGATTAACGGATGAAAATTACATTTTGGATAAGACTTCCGTAAAATTCGTTCTTAGTGAGCGTCTACATCACAACATGAATAATTTCAAGTCAATCGGTTGTATAGTCTTAGAGATCTTGTGATGAGTCAGTCAGAGGTATTTCGCTTATATATATATATATACATACATATATGATTAAATAGGCTTGATTATTAAGATAAATTTCAATAATCTTGTATTTGAAAGGTATTGCAAAGTTTCAATTAATAAAATAATATAAAAGATTGTTTAAAAATTCAAGTTAAAGTTATAAAGACTATTTTTCAAAAAAATATTCGAGATGATGCTTATGTCATTTTGTTTGTAATTTTTGCTTTCTGTTTGTTACAGCTTACAGTTGACCGGCGGAAAAATAATCAAAAAATTTCCTGTTTCTGTTTTAACGTTTGCTTTAATTTTAATTACATTTATCTTAAATGAATTCAATTTAACATAAAATTCATCGCGTGTTTCTATAAATTTTAATATCGGATAAGTTTAATATTGTCCATTTCTCGTTATTTCATCATTTACTTTAATTCTCATATTAAATTGAGTAATTTAATAATAATTATAAAAAAAAAGCGAGCCTCAGGTGGCTAAAGCTGTTATTTTTTCAAAACTTTGCACATAACATTTTTATATTTTTGTTGTTAAATTTTGGTTTTAGGAGTGACTGTTAATATCGCTAATATACTTCGTTTGAAATGTCATTATCTGCAATATCATGGCTTTTTCTAAAAAATAACTAGCTGCAACAGATGTTCAAAATGTAAGTTATTCTTGTTCCTCCGTATATGGCAGCCTTGCGAAAGAAGAGCGAAGCTTACAAGGTCAATAATTCAGCTCCACGGCTTTCAACAATACCATTTTCATGTGGATGGTAGCAACTCTGCTGCGACGTACATAAGAAATTGGCGCGTCAGCTTGTATATTACTCCAAAATTAAAGTTTACAGAACAGTACTTTTTATGCTCAAAACGTTGCAGAAATACGGAGATTCAACAGTGTATTAACCACATGCATTCTCACGTCCAGCCATTGTGAAATGGCCCAACAATTAGAACAGACTATACTGAACAGACTACTACTGATATGAAAAGACAAGGAAGGCGGACAACATCAGACATGAGACATTCAAATGTCCTTCAATAGTGGGTAAAGTCTTTGCTAAGTCTTTTTTTTCATTGCAAAGGAGATGACTTAAACGAGATTACGCAGAAGGGCAAAAATGAAAATGCTGAGTTGTACTACCAAACACTAAAAAGTTTTTAGGAAGCTGTGATACATAAAAGACTTTGAATGTTGAATAAAGGCATTGTCCTCTTGCACGACAATGCGAGACCTCGCAAGGCATGTACAAGACAGGGTTTGCTTCACAATTTCAGGTGAGAGTTTTGGCAGCATCCTCCGCACAGATCCGATCTGGCAACCTGCATCTTTCACATGTTCAGCAAGCTCTAAGAACATTTGGGTTGAAAACAATTTCCCCACATTGACCACGTTCAGACGGATGATATAAGCTGGCTCCAGGAATAAGAGGCGATTTTCTATCATCTGGGCATCGACTCCCACAAATGTTTGCAGCCAGTAGGGGATTCGGTAGAGAAATAAAGTGTGATGGTATGTGCGTCATATTACTTCATAGCGCACTTCCCACTGAAATATGTTTGACCTACATTGTTCGAGCGTATCTTATTGAATGCCCCGAGAACTTTAAAAAAGTTTCCGAGCTGCAAGAAAAGACCATTGAAGAAATAGCGTAAATGTGCAAAGAGGATCACTGCGTGTGTGAATGTACAGAAAGCTGTAGAGAAAAAAACTGGAAGAAGAAAGATATAAGAATTAAGAGGAGAGGATAAGTATTGGGACCTCGGATATGGCCTTTAAGAAGAGAAATGGGGAAGGGAGGAATGAGCAAGAGATGTATAAGAACTGAGAAAGCTTCACAATCTGAAATGAGCTGTGTGTGATGATTTTTCCTGATTTTGACATCGAGGCTGAGAATATGAAAAGAGTCACAGCAAATTTTTGCGGAGGAGTACCGATTAGGATATTCTCGCTCTTACACAGAGGTCGCATTAGCCTAGGAATCGTGGTCGCAAGCCCACGGTAGGCATTTTTTTTTTGTCGAGTCATGGAATAGAGTCCTGATACCTATAAAAATCTGCTTAGTGCGATTGATGCATGTTAAATATGTCGAGGCTCAATGTCCTAAAAATTGCGGGCTGCGGAAGTTTGGAGAGAGAGATGTCAGCTCAGGTGTCATCCTCGTCACTTGATTGAGGTTAAAAATTATGAGGTCCATTATCAATAGCCCTGGTTTCGCTTTTCAGTGCGATTTTAATTCACATTAAAGAAATCTAGCTGTTTTAGAAGAACAGATTCAAAAGAGCTGATTATTCCTTAGATACCCTTCCTTTATCGGATATTGCATACGGATGAATGTTCCTCTTATCTATGGAGAAACGATATTTGTGAATCTGTGAGGGGTTTCTCGGGGAGAGTATATATTAATCAAATATTCATATCACCAATTCTTCAGGAACTTATTTTCTTAGAGCTGAGTATTATGACCCCGAGGTAACATTACCATCTTTTTCTTTCCCATGAAGTTTACTGTCTATGGTAAACACGCACGGAGAAAAAAGAAATACCCAGACGTACTCATTTTGAAATGAGCATATTTGTATCAGATTTCAACATTATATGTATTCAAAAACCAAAAAAAAAAAAAAAAAAAAAAAATGGTAAATCGACACTGTAAAAAAATTATTACAGATATAAGGACTACAAAAGTTCCTTTTATATACCAGATAAGTATTTTAAGAATTGGGACTCAAAAACAAACATGGTTTGCTTAAATAATTCGAACTATATTTCGTATTTACCATGTTACACGTGGATGAACACATGAATATTAAAATGAATACGTACTACGATTCATTTATGAGTACGATTGACGTTATTTATATTATTTATTATTAAAAGCATCCTAATTTAACTGATTTGCTAATATTTTTTTAAAAAAATGTTTTTTTTAATATTTGCTTATAATTTTAAACGGTTGGATCTGCGTTTAGCGTACTTCTTGGCAACTGAGAAATAATTAAATATTCTAGTACTGTTGATGTATAACATTAAGAATTTTCAAACTTGAATGGATTATATTAATTTAAAAGTACTAAATGTTTTTAAAATATTGCATATTTGAAAGTTAATATTGAAAACAATATTCAGAAAGATTATATTATATTAAAAGAATTGTTATTGATCAGTTTAGATAATGATTTTCTTATGAGTAATTATTTATATGTTGCAGATTATCCATAATATTACATTGTTATCGTATCTTTAAAAAGTTCTTGACTTTAATTCGTACAGATCAGTGTTGAAAATGATCTTCATACATGTGAATATTTGTGTATGATGCTGAGAATATTTTATAGAATAACATTTTGGTAAATGTAATGAATTATACACGCAGAATAAAATGTGGACGAAAATAGCTTTTATTCCATATTATTCTTTAATGAATTGGAGTATATTTCGATGCTTTATGACAGGAGTAAGATATTTTAGAATTTATTTTTCTATAGATCCTGGTTATGCATGGAAATGGCGTCTCGACATAAATCTTCCCTGCAATCAACCGTCAAATCTAATATATCATATTTCCCTTATTTATTCAAATCGTCTTTCCTTTTCAGTACTTAGCGAACAAAACAAAAATAAATTTAAAAATTTTCGTTCATTTCTGTTCTCGTATTTTTGTAAAACGTAAGATGGTTAAAAGCAGTATCTATAGATAAGAATGAAACAATAAAATTGACATAATGTTAATATGTCGTTATTAATATTTATATGAGTGAATTTCAAAAAGTAAACTAATCTAACGAGAAAAACTCTACTCTGAATAATTACACATGATACTACTCCATGTAAAATTCGAACTGTTTTTAAAGGTTTTATTTCCTGAGCACGCATGGCAAAAAATTCCTCCATGCAATAATTCTCCCTTTATGATGGATCATTAATACTTGTCCCTTCTCTCTTCTTTGACGCCCGAGTCCAATGTCACAGCTCAGTTGTGTCTTGTCCTCATACGGTAAAGCGTGTTTTAACTATTTAGTTATTTCAAAAAGTATTTTGACTGTTAATATTATTCCATATGTTGCCAAGGGATGTCTGTTTAGATGAAATATTTTCTTCTTTTTGATGCCGTGGGGTTAGTGCTTCTCATTACATATGTCTATTTTCTGATTTGCCCTTAGTTCTTTTTTCGCATGGATTTAGATTGGAGTGCAAGCGCATTTCATCCTAGAAAATTCTTGTAAAGGAAGAACGAACTTTTTGGAAACCTTCTAGAAGTTTAGTGAGGTTTAGCTCAAATTTCTATCACCGTTTGCTTTGAAAAGAATTTAACTTTTGAATCGAATCTATTTTCATAAATTAAAGATTTAATAAATTGATTTAAATTTGAGATCAAAGTTTAAAGTATAGTTTATGATCGCCTAACAGTTGCATTTTTATTTCTAAAAGTAACAGTTTTGTTACGCGCAGTAGTTACATGAATTTTGAATCGAAGTTTTGTGGAAAAGACTTCATAAAGTGTATGTTAAATAATATGTAAGATGAAGAAAATGATACGTGGAAAAAAAAAAGAGCGATTGATTAAGTTGATATATATTTTTCCGCTTAAAGTGCATATACAACAACAGTATCGAAAATAAATGCAATTCGTACTCACTTTAATATTTCTTACTCATATTTGATGCAGTAACAGATTCACAAATGAATATGTACCGTACTCATTCTGTTGTTTCTTCTCGTATTCGATACAGTGACAGCTTCCAAAATAAATACGTAACACACTCAATTTTCTTTTCCACACTCGTATTTAATACACAAATATCTTCAAAAATGAGTATGTGAAGTTTCCATTTTGAGAAGGTGCGAGTCTTAAAATAAGTCCTCGATTTTGAATACACGTTTTTTGCAGTGTATGATACTATGAGAAAGTCATATTAATTCATTTTTCATCTTTCCTTTACACTATTGTATTAACGGTTTGCCTCCTGTGCTAACTTTAATAGTTTTTTTTTTTTTCAATATTAAAAATGTCTATATATTCTTAATTAATTTATATGTCGTGAAAATGTCAATACACATTATAGGAGATATGACTTGTCTTATATTCTCAGATGTGAACAATCTTTTAACAATTAATCATCATTATAGTTTATTGATCTGTACTAGACAAACGTTATTAATAACTACAGTGTGTACCTTTGTGTTCATATGAACAAAGGGAAATTTCGTTTACATACACTCGGTGAACTCGATCTGTACGGCTATTCAAAAAAAGTCAACAAATTTCAAAATTCCATATTTTCGAAAATAAACGACACAGAATGATAAGTGATATATAAATGCGAAGGGAAAATATAGGAGTTTGTTTACAAGTTTTCGATATAACTTCCTTTAGTTATTCGTATAATGTCAATTCGACGTGTAAATTCCTGCTGAACACCTTTAAATTAACAATGGTAATGAATTGTACTAATGCAGAAAATCTTTGAATAAGTTCACATAAACTTGTGGACAATTATGGAGCATACATCTGATCTTTTATGAAACTCAAAGGAATAAATCGCATGGGGCCATAACTGGTCATTTAAGTAACCAGCTGTGTAGCATCGAGTCATGTGGTCCGGTGCGACCGATTGAACTGCGAGTAGCTGCGTGAAAGTTTCTAAAACAGCTTTTGTGAAATAGCTTCATAAAGAACACACGAGGACGATCTATTGAAATGAATAATTTATTTTGAATAACTCTTATAAAACATATTTTAATAAAAATATTCAATAAAAAATTTTATAGCTGATTTTTATAAAAAAATCTTCATCGACTTTCACGTACTTACTCTGACAAATGGTAAATTACCATATATGTGATTTGAGACTATGGAGAACTGACTCCTGATCCAATTTTGAGACCTATTTGCATTTAAGTACCAGCGTTATCACTGTGTGTTTCTTTGAAATGAATCATAGAACTTCGTAATTTTAGAAATTTCAATTTATTTCTTTTTTTCGCATAAAAATTTATTTCTTCAAATTTAGGTATTCTTGCTGAAAAAATATCTTCGGTTCCCTATATATATAGAAATCTTCAATATATAAATAAAAATAATTCGGAATCATGTAATGCAATATGTCTTAATGATATGTAAATGTAACAATGTTTCATAAATCATGTCCAAATTCTACTAAAACGGGAAAAAAATTGACACAAAAAATTACTTTTATAGTTCTATAAAATAGAATATCATTACCAGGTATACGCAGAAATATAAGCTTTACTTATAATTGCAAATGATATTAATCTCAAAAACAAATAGTCTTAAGGCTCCCGTCTCCCCTCCATTTTGATTTCGCCAGCTCAATGTTAATCCTTTGAAATTTCGACTTTAATCCTCGCGTCTTTACTATTTGATCTATTTGAACGCAATAGAGTGCACCTGAAAGAGCAAAACATAATGAAGGTTTCCTAGGAATTACGTTTTTTCTCCGATTTTCAAAAATATCTCAAAACATTTTTAAAGACCGGGAAACTAGTATAAAAATCATTAAAATAAGGGCAAATATATTTTTAAAAATTGGAGGGGGAAAGTAATTCTGCAGAAGCCTTCATTATTTTTTCGCTCCTTCAGATGTACTCTAATGCATTCATATAGTTCTAATAGCAAAAATTTGAGAATGAAAGCCGAAATTCCAAGGGATTAACACTAAGCTGACGAAATCAAAGCGGTGGATGGTAGACGGGAGCCTTACATACGATTTTTTACGATTCCTCTTAAAAAGTCTGGTACTCTTAACAGAATTTGGAAGAAAATATAATGAGCTGCAGCAAGTTATGTGTGTTCTCTTCTTTTTAAGATGGATACAAAATTTTCGAATATTGCGATGGAACATCGTGGAAAAAATTCCAAGACACTGCTATTTGTTCCAATCCTCCCGCCTCAACCGCTTTTCTTTTTACGACGCTGCAGACTTTAGCCCATCTCAGGGAGCGTATCTTGTTTCTGTTCATTTGGAGGCCGAAAATGAATTTCTTTTGAAAACTGTCATTTTCGAAGTTGCATTCTAAATGACTAGTTAGTTACTTAATATTGTTATAATGATTTGACTCTATAATGATTATTTTGTTTCAGATTGAGGAAGGAAATTTTAGTGGAAGCTTTTGGATAGAATTAAACACACTCGTCGACAAAACTAATGAGCAGTGGTCGGATGGATCGATTATGAATTTTGAGAAAAAAAGTTCTATATATATATATATATAAAATAGTTCTAAATGAACGAAAAGTGTTTTATTTTGATACGAAGTCAGAGTAAGTGATGCGAAATATGTATGTATGTTTTTAATCGTTTTCTTAACTTGGAAAATAAGTACTGCTGTTAAAAATAACATCCAAGTCCTCTTTTGACTAAACCATAAGGAAATATTCATATTAAATTCCTAATTTTCAAAGAAGTGAACTATGACACATAGATCGATAACTCTATAAATCGCTTTAATTTTCCTAATAATATAAATAACTAATGCTCAAAAAAAGCATTTTAAATATTATGTGGCTGTTTGAGGTAATTTAACTCTTAAATAATACATAAACACTTCCGCCCAAATTAAAAACGGAAAGTCGAGATCAGTTTGCATCCATACATAAACGAAGCGCATAAATAAATCTTTCCAGGGAGCTCATCATCAACATGGAATAGTTTCTCTACAGTTAAATCGTGATAGAATCGCTCTTTTTTTTTCCTTTGCTAAAAAATATACCTATTATTTCTAACGCAAATGCGCTATGATTTTTGAAGTTTCCTTTTCAAATTTGGTACCGGGGATGTAATTTAACTAGCGTTTTTTATTTATAAATTTCTTAAAATTTTTTCTTGTTTCTTTATTTTTTGAATTTTTCTTTTTTGGCCATAATTATGACTCAATATTCATTACATTTATTGAAAACTCCAAGTAACGATTCTTTTAGTAATATGAATCAGAACTTTGAGCATTTATGTTACGGAGACACTTGCTGATAGCATCATCGTCATTGTAATGCAAGTCCCCTAAGTGAGGTATGTTAATATTAGATGGTTATATCTGACGCTTGAATTTCATAAATCATTAAGATAAATGAAAAAAAATATATAATTATCTGTGTTCATGTAATCAGCAAATATTTCACTATACAATTCTATATATTTTATCCTCAATAAAGATAGTCTTCCGGTATGTGCAGGCATCCTAGAGATTTCGAGTGGATTTATTGTCTTTGGTGCACACGAGTGACACACCTCCGAGATACCTTAACGATCTTTCTCTATTTTCAACCCTTCTTCTAGTCAACCAATTTCTTTCTTTCTTTTTTTTTTTTTTTTCATTTTCTTAAATCTCTAGATCAGAGTTATACCTTGACTGACGCAGCGTAGCATATCTGGCTCTTGCGCCATAAAATTTCAACCACATCCACTCACTTGCACTAATAAAGATATTTATTGAAAAAATTAAATGAACATTTGAATTATAAAACTTATTATTATTTTGTAATATCGTAAGCAAAAGACAATATTCAGTTTTTTTCTTCTTATGTTGTTGTATTCCTCATTCAGATGATTAAATTCGATTTCAACAGCGTTATAGTTAAAACTGACATCGAGCGAAACTACTTACTTGTAATTTTTTTTTAATTTTCTTTGCAAATAAACCAGAATAATCATTTTCATACTCATGATCGATTCTATACTTGTCGTGTTTATACTATGCTCAAATTTACTCTTAATTCGATGCAATAATTTGCTTATTAAACTGTACTGAGAGATTTGCGTAAAAATCGGTTCAATGTATATACTGGAATCTATATATTTATTTTAGAGGGATGGAGACCTGGACACTTTGCTCTACATTACGCTCTCATTCGTAAAAGACGTGAAGATCCCGTTCCTTCCCCGATCTTCGAAACATTTGAACGTAAAAAGTTTAAAATACGATTTATGCATTATTATTGTCATCATCAACTCCAGTTCAACGCGTTTTTCATTAGAGGATCTAGAGTGGAATATCCGTTACTTTTTTTTATATTACATTCGATAGCAATATCTAGGAGTGTTTTGTCCAGCACTCGCAATAAATCAAATATTTAAGTATTCATTTAGATTACGAGTTTTTTCATGTGAGTGGTGCAATATAATCATTGTTTAGAAAATTATGAGTAATACCCTGAAAGGAAATATTGACATTTTTGATTTATCTTCTAATACAAAAGAATATGATCGTTAATATAAAATAGTTAAAACATTATTTTAGCATTCGAGGAAGATAATCTGCATGACATTTCTTACGTTAGCTATTATAAAACATTCATTAAGCATAATGATATTTGCGTTTTATATAGAGACTACGCAAAATATGAAACGAATTCAGCCTCAATTTAAAGAAAGAATGCTTTTGTGAGATTGTTCATTATACAGTCACTTTTTACTATAGGATCTAAAAATTAGCAACGCATACCTTTTCACACTCTCTCTCCCTACAAGTAATATTTTTTATTTACCAGAAGTAACAGTAAGAAATCGCTGTTGATTTTTTTCTCTCTGAATAAATGGAATGTCTATATAAAAAAAAGGGTTTATTTAAATTCTTAACATTTCGTATTCGGGAACAGTGCTAAAAAGAGCTAAATAAATACCGAAAATAAATAAATAAATAACATATATATATATATATATATATATATATATATGCGTTCATAAGGGAAAGGAACAGAACTTAATATTACACTTCTATAAGGTAAAAACGAATTATTTGTCTATATTTCTGCAGCAATAAAAAATATTTTTTAAAATATTTTATTGGATATTTTCTAAGTCGGTGATAGTTATAAAAGTACCGGCAAAAAACGAACACAAATTCATTAATCAAACTTTGCGTGAAGAAATTCAGTGAAAAAAATAAGAATAACTTTCTCCCATATTAGAAGATACGTATTCCTTATATTGTTCTTTGGTGTAGAGTGGAAGTTAAGAGAGGGTTGTGCCAGCTCAGGTGTCTATCTCGTCACTTGACCAAAGCTCAAAATTACGAGGTCCTTCACCAATAGCTCTCGTATTGCTTCTATTGCAACGTTAATAAAACCAACCAAAATATTTTTATACGGTTTCTTAAACTGACTTTTTCTGACACGCAGTCGAATTTTTCGTGATAAAATACTATTTTTCAAAATTTATAAGAAACTCTCGGTATATTAGCTTTTGTGAAGGAGGTTTAATTTTTTTTTATCTCTGAAATAAGATTTGGACTTTATGTTTTACAAAATTGAACCATTAATTTAAAAAAAAAAGTAGTATACTTGAAACACGTGACATGTAGTACCATATGAAGAATGAAATAAATATTAAAACTAAAATTCAAAAAAAGCGAAGAACGTCATAATAAAAATTGATGAAATTGAATTTGCTCTTCTCTTCTTAAATTCGCTAAGTTTTAATCAAAAATTGAATTTGTTCCTTTTTAAAAAAAATTGGTGCATTTAAAAAACAAAAATAAATTTCAACTCTAAACAGAAAAAAAAATAAGATTATTCACTCAAATCAATTTGAATGAATTAGGCATTATGTAGAAAATAGAAATTATTTAAATTGATGTTTGAGTTCTTCAAAGCAATCTGTAAATCTGAGAGAAAAATTTATTCCGTTAATTTCAGTCTAAGTTGTCGATAGAGCTATTAAACGGAAATGAATCATTTCGAATGCGTGAGATCGCTTTGCACTGGTGATTAATTATCTTATTTAAAAAAAATTATTATTATTAGTTCCATAGATTTTACTTGAATTTATGTTAGGAATTAATACAGATACTATTTATAAAGTGAAAAGAAGAAAAGTCGAAGTGTCTACGAATTAATTTTGAATTAGTTTTATCAAACATTTCCACATTTTTATTGTATATCATAAGTTGTTTCGTAAAACTATTAATGAAACAAATACTAGAAAGTTTTTACTCTATTTAACTTAGAAAAGAGCATCTTTCCTATCATGTAAAAAATTGTATACCAAACTTGAATTCCATGACTACGTGAAAATAGTAGATATCTGCCAATTCTACATTCATCCTAATTCATCAAAAAGAAGATAATAATGTTTATTTCTTTATTGATAATCATTGCCAGAGAGAGAAAATATGTAATTTTATATTGTAACCCTCAATCAATGCTTATTATCATCTTTATTTATGTGTTTAGCTACTTATTTTTTCAGCAATATCCAAATAAAATATAATCCAAAGGTGGTTAGTCAATGCCGTGCTGAATAAATATAATTAATGCATTAGAATATTAGAGAAATATATTAATTACTTGTTCTAAAAAGATTTTACTGACTTTAACATAGATGTAGCTTAACAATCAGAACAACAAGAAAAAAATGAAAATGCTTCACTGAAATTTTCATAGGAGCACCGTGAAAGTATTAGGAAAAGAACTAAATGTTATTATTCAATGCATTTTAAAAATTGTGATAATGTTGACTGATGATGGAGATTCATCACCCACATATTTTTAATATATATAAAATTTTGACTTTGTTATTTTAAATAGGTTTATTTACTTATTTTTGATATTATTGTTGTTTTGATGTAATTTCTCTCTTAATTCACATTTAATCTTCATTATTTAAAAAAAAAAAAAAAAAAAAAACTATATAACTTCATATTATCAGTTATTATTTTCCCCTTAACCTTTTGAAGACGGTGGGTCTTGAGAGGAAAAGGCCCTTAAAGACGGCGCTTTAGGCGATGTTTACTTCCCCCCTTTTCTTTTGTTTTTATCGCTGATTGATGGCACCATACATAGGCGTACAAAAGAAGCAGGATAGTTGCTGATGTCCGCAGTCAATGGGGATGATTCACGGCTTAGAAAGTCCCTAAATACGAAGAATCTCCCTCTCTTAGGGAATCCTATTTTCTTGGAGAACTCAATGTAATAATTACGATTTCAGTTCAAGAAAATTTGAGAAATTTATTTATTTCATTTTTTTAAAAAAGAAATTATTTCCTAACAATTTAAACTGCTTTTCACCTGGATTTCCTTTTTCAATATTATTAAGAGCATTGAGAGAAATAGCACAAAACAATGATGATAATATAAAACATTGCATAAAAAAATGAAACGCTTAGTTCATTGTAGACAAAGGTACACACAATAAACTAACCAAATTTAATTGATATTATTCAAGTAAAATTTATTTATATTTTGATTTTCAGTAAATTCATTAAAATAGATATAAAATATTTTAAATTTATTTTTAATTCTTTTAAATGCAGGAATTTGATACAAACCTGGTGTTGAAACTTAAAATAATCAAATTAGAAATAAGAAGTAAATAATTTGATACTTCATAAATTACACCTAATTATAATCAGTAATACAAAATAAAATAAAAAGCAAAATTGCTGATCCTGTTTCTTGATGTTATAATGTAAAATTCAGACTTTCTCAAATCGATAATGAAGTAAGTTTAAAAGTTCTTATAAGTATTCACAGCATTTGTATGACAATAGACATATCATCATAAATCAACTATGCTTTTTTGGAAACTTCATTATAACTTAACTTATAATTATTTTTCTCTTTTAGAACATGCGAGAAAAATCTTAAAAATTTAAACCCTTTTAAGAATTTTTTTATATATCTTCCGTAAAGGAATGATAGATTTGATGTATAATTGTCGTTTTTTATTGTTCCATAATCCATTATATTGTGATACATTAGAATTCATAATACTGAATGAATCCTAAGATTAAATCTAAATTTTATTAACAAGCATTTTTCAAAAATTAAATTATTTTTTCTTTGATATTATTCTTCCAATATATGCTGAAAATTATGATAAAATATTCACTGTGGCAAATAAATGAGATGAATAAAAAGCAAAACCATTAAAAAAAGGTGTTTCGCATTATGCTCTAAAATGTGAGTATCCTAAGGCTATAAATGTTGGCCTTTGTTAAATAGTGCCACATCGTAGTGTCCACATGTTTTTATCGAAAAAAGGTGACGATTAGGTGTTCCAACGTGTAGCAGAGCTGATACGCATTAAATCACAATCCTTACGTTGCCGTGGTGTGGAAATTAGAAGTGGACGCTCTAGCTCGGCTATCGTTCTCGTTACTTGATTGTCATTTAAATTACGAGGTCCGTCTTATTACTTTGTCCCTTATGTTACTTGTAAATGAAATATTAATAATTTATCAGTTTACCTACGTGTTCCTAAAAATAAATTCTTTAAATGCTCATAAGAAATTTAAAATTATATTTTTCCAACAGTAATAAATGTTTTCATTAGTAAAAAAGAGGAAATACTTTAAATTTTAGAATACTTGTAGTAAAATGCAAGCAATAAGCTGATATCGAAGACAAAATATTATGACTGCAAACATTTTTAAGTTGCCGAGGAGCTTCATGTATCTCGGTAATCTTGTTTATATAAAAGGAATATATGATTCTTATTTGTACTTAATTGTTTTGCAAGTAATGACAACATACTGGAGCTTCTTACCTTTTTTTCACTTTTCGTACAAAAAGTTATATTCTTAACCTTTAGATAATCCTTACTTTTTATTTAAAATTTCAAAAGAATTGCATAATATTGTTTTAATTCTAAGATTACTGCTCTGATTTTTGTGCGATAATATACTGATTTTTGTGTGAGATTTTGTGCATATGATAGAGCCAAAGCCAATACATTCCTACAAAGCCAACTCTTTCGATCAACAATCAAAATAATTATAAAAACATTTCCTTCCCAACGCACAGACTCCTCAGTCGGTTTAAAAATAACTGACAACAATTTTTCTTTACTTTCTTCAAAACGAAGGAAAACTTTAGCTTCAAATATCGTTCCCCCCCCCACACACACTTCGTTTGGACAGTCCCCTAAGTGACTGGGTCCTTTTTACATTATCTCTCAAAATCTAACACAATATCAGTTCTCTGAATGGTTATTTTCATTTTCCCGATAACGTTCCTAAAGTAGAAGCTTTCTTTTAAGTTGGTCGGCATAGTTTCTATTTATCCTATGTCCGACAATGTAACAGAAAAAGAAATGCATTTTCTAAAGCTTTATTATGGCAATAAAAGGAAGAACCACAGAAGAATAGTTTTCCGGCTACATGAAAGCAACCTTGAAGATTTACAAGAAGGCAGATGTTCATTTCTAGGTTTTATTACACCAAAAAGGCATATGGTAATCAATAATGACCAAAACCTGGAAGAATCAACAATAATTAAGAGGGAGAAGCATTCTTTGTCGATATGAAAGCTTTTACAACTTGTTTTTCATGCTCATTTACAAGAACCATCTGATTCTCTATTCAGAGTTTCAAACGTTCAGTAGCCTTAGAGCGCACCCGAACATTCCTTTTTATGTACTATCATATATAAAAAGTGTGACATAAATAAATAGGTGAGAAAAAAAAAAAAAGAAAACGAACACATTTATTTTTTTATTTCAATGTAATTATCTATTAGATTCTGATTATATTTATTTTTCAAATATATTTTAGAGCATTTTGCAAAATGTTTCGTAATTATTATTATAAAAGAAACTTATTATAATTTTTTTTTAAGAAAAACTTCTTTTAAGTTTCGAAAAATCAGGAAATCCAACACTGTAGAACTTTTAAAGTATAATATATAACAAAAGCAAAAATTTCATTCTTGCTTCTAAGGTTTTTCAATTAATCGGGAATTTTTCTTATGCAAAAGAAATCGTAATATTCGTCTCCTACAAATTTGAAAGAAAAAAATATCGGAATTAATAGTTTTTGTTTCAAAGACTCAACTTTTATACATCAATTGTCATAATAAAAAATGTCGGAGTTAGTTTCTTGCTTTTATAAATTCGAAAGACTACAATATCTATAACAGGTATTTCTGTAATTTTTTTTGTTCAAAAGACAAAACTCTATAACAGATATTTCTGTAATTTTTTTTTTGTTGCAAATATTTTTTCTTTTTCTTTTTTTTTTTTTGTTTATTCACGATTGTTTTTTTTTTTTTTTTTTTTTTGATGTTTCGATATAAAATTCTTAAAAATTGTTTTTCAATAAGCATAACTTAAGATAACAGTAAAAATACGCTTCTGTACAGCAATACATTGTGTAATTATGCCCAAATTTTCATCAAAAACTGAACGCAAAAACTGCTTCAAATTCTCTACAAATATATTTTACGTAGTTTTACAGGTATAAAAGTTAATAAAAATGTAGAACTGAGATATTTTTAAATCTGGAAAATGCATAGCTATACGTGTATTAGTAAAAAAATTGCCCAGCAAAAATTGTAGTTGCATTTATGTTTGTCTCTTCTGTAATTTTTCTTACTACAGAGTTTTTAATTATGCAATTAAAAAAATCACTTTCTGTGACACACGGTACAGCGGCTCCTTTTATCACATTATTTCCTGTAAAAGGTAAAATTGTCGCCTTATGGGATATTTGTGGGTCGTTCCAGATTATTTTATTTTGTTCTTCGGAGACAACCTCATCTTCAACCTCTGGACTCAAATTTAAAGATTGATCTAAATCATCTTCCTCATTTTCTAACTCACAATCAGAATCATCAAAAATTTCGTCTTCTAAATCAGCTACAACTTTCTGAATCTCTTCAGTGGTAAGTCCTCTTTTACGTTTAGGCATTTTTTTTAAAAAAAATCAAATTAATTTAAAATGAAATGATTAAGTAATCGAGATGACAAAATGACTTACAAAAATAACTATTCACTCACCGCTAGTAAGAATTTGAGTATAAAGGAAAAAAGAGGGATTTTTAGATAAGGGTGAAAGAGGAAGCCCTCTTTCTTGACCCGGAACATCATCTGCTTGACCGGTTTTACAAAAGAAACCGGTCAAGCAGATGATGTTCCGGGGCTATAAGAGGCCTCATGCTGATTCGAAAGCTGTTTAGAGGGGAAAGCACTGCCTGGCCGCTACATCGGTCAGCGTCGTCTTTTAAGGGTATGTTCCTTTTGGCCTATAGATCGGCCAGCCATCCTCAAAAGGTTAATGTTAAATTATCTAAATAATTGATTGTGTTTTTGTACTAGGTTCCAAACAACTGGATGCAAATTTAATTCAATTTTAATTTTTAAAATTTAATTGATTTTTCGTAACTCCTCTTCAGTATATTGGCTAATAAACTTAATTTCCTTTATTTATCTTCAAGAAATTGCGCATCAGTTTCATAATAAAAGATAAATGATTATACTTTTATTTCACTTTCATGAATAGGAAATATTTCATCATTGAAAAAAGAAATGCGTTTAAAAAAAAGTGGTTACTTATAGTTCGGAAAACTTGTAACACTCGGTCGTCCCGGGTGTTATCTTGTGCCATCTCTAATATCTAATATTAAACACTACGACACCAATAATTACAGAACCACTAAAACAACTTTCAACATTTATTAATATATATCTACTATGACATTAATAATAGTGCTCTCCAGGTTAAGAGAACTAACGCTTTAATTCAACCCACCAATAATAATCTAACAAATTCTTACCAATATCTCTTATCAACTTCAACTCCGTATCTGGAACAACTGCTGAAAATATTATAACAATTCTCAATCCGTGAGATTTCTACTCGGACCTCACCTCAATACTAATCTGTAAATCCAACTTCCTATAATATAGCACTTAGATTCCACCTCCTCTCACTACAACGTCTCTCTGATCCTCCTTCAACTACTCTACTTCAGATGGAGTTTATATACTTCTTAATTTAACCGCTTCACTTCATTCCTAACTGCTTTGCATATTACGTTCTTCATCACGTTTCATTTTTGGTTGGGCAAAGGTTGTTTAGCGAAAGCAATCAATCTCAATTGAAAGTCCCCAAGGTTAGTGAAGAGAAACCGCGAATAGCCCAATGTCACAAACTAAATATAGTATTAAAAGTTCTTTAAATATTTTGCGATATCTTTGTAACAAAACGGGTGTTAAAGTAATTTTACTACTATTGTTTTCTTCTTTTTTACTAGATAGATAGATTTCTATTGAATCTCTGAGATTTTCATCAGATAACTTGTTTTTATTTTAAATAAGTGTCCATTTTTCTGATAATCAGTTGTATAATACGATAGGATATTTGGAAATTGCAGTGTTTTATTATAATAAATATATTCTATAGAGACCAAGATGAATGTTTTAGGACACTTTCGATGGACTGGTGAAAGAAATTCACAACTTTTAGGAGAATGCATTGATGTCCAAATTTTGGTGACAAACATCGAACACAGTACCTCAAACTATGACGAAAACTATTTAATTCTATTGCCTTCTATCTTACTAATTAAGTGGCCGCTGTAGACTCGGAGCCTTGATGTCACTAAAGACCCATCTTGTTGCCGGGGCAGTTACACGTTAAATTTGTCGAAGCTCAAAGTTCTCGTTATGTTTCGGTACATTTCGATTTTAAAGTGATGTTTGAAAAACAGTTACTCATTGTGAAATCAGTTTTCCTTGATAGTTTATTTCTTCTAAAAACTATTTTTTATGTGTGTTTACATTTCAGAGTGTTCTCAATATCAGTTTTGAAATACAATTATGTGTGGAAATGTGTCCTTTTCATTACACATTCAATCTTTATTTGTCTACCTGTGCTGTCATTTCTTGTTTCTGAGAATATTAGGAACTTTTTTTTTATGTCGCCTGTGTTTTTCTTTTACACTCACGTAACATAATTAAGACCAGAAAGTGCATGAAAAATCGATTCCTTTCCCATTTTTAGAATTACGAGGTCCATTACCAATAGCCCTACGGTCTCTTCTCAGTGCGACATTAATAAAATCAACCGACAAACCTTGAGCTCTGGCATCTTCCTCTCCAAATTTTCCTCACCACGCCCACGGGAAGATTTCGGACCTCGATCAGATTCAACTTGCATCAACCCCTCTACACGGCTGACTCTTAGGGTCGTTAGGGTTCGAAGTCACGACTCTACGAAACGCCGGCTCCGAGTCCGCGACCATGACCACTAGGCTACCGTGGTCAGGTGCATGGATGAAAAGCAAAGAAAATGAAATAACTCTTAACTGTGAATATTCAAAGATTCTCATTTTGAATAAAAATGTAAATTATAAGGTAATTTTTTAAAAAATTCTTATTGAAACTATTTCTATTAAACACCTCGCACAAATATCCGTGAGAAAATTAAAACCAATTTTTCTCCTTTTTTTTGAAGATTTGGAAACACATTTTTTTAAAAAAAATAAGAGTGATATGGAGTAAAATTGTCCTAATTAAGAAACTTATCAATACATTTAGTTCAGAATTTACAAATTAATTTTAAATACTTTATTTAAGGTGGCAACCACCATACATTACGAGGTATCTGTTTTGAACTTTAAAATCAACTATTTCATCATAATATTAATTAAAAAGTTTCAGAATAGAAGGTTTTCTCATAATTTGTTAAAATGCTATCTAAATTTAGGGGTTTTGGCGAAATACGTCTGTTAATTCCGCAGGTCAGGATTGCTGAAATTTGGAAGATAAGTTTTATAGGGAAATGAGAGGCTGAATACTCCTTAGGCTAGGTCGCGGTAGCGTAGTGATCATGGTCGCGAACTTGTGGCCTGTAGTTTGTTTCGAGTTGAGGGTTCGAGTATTTAGGTCACTAAAGATCCGCCTTGTAGCTAGAAATGATTCACGTTAAATCTGTCGAGACTCAAATTCTTACTATTGGCGAGGTGTGAAAGTTACGAGAGGGATGTTAATCAGGTGTTGCCCTCATCACTTGACCGAAGTTCAAAGTTAAAAGGCCCGTCTTCAATAGCCTTCGTGTTGCTGCTACTGTGACGTTAATAAAACCAAACAGTAAATCAATTCATCTAATTAAATATTAAATAATTTCGACTTCATTTGAAGATTCATAAGATCAATATAAAACAATTAAGCAATCAATAATGACTAGATAAGCTTACACTCTCTCGATTCCCACTTAACTTGTGATTTCTAGATTATGATCAACTAATGAAGTCTTTGATTACAAATTCACTCGTTCTGATTCAAACACTTCTTGATGAAAAGTCCTTCGAAATTTGCTACAAATACTTAGATCAAGAAGCACTTGAATCCAAAAGATTAATTATAATGTTTCTGTCCAGTTTACTGATATTTATCAAAGTCTGCCGTTAGCCTCTATATCCCTTCATTTTCCTTTTAATTACCTTTTATTTATTTATTCCTACCTCTAATGAAATTCATTGCACTTCTTATCTTCATCTAATTTACCTAATTACGTTTCATTTGGAATGGGAAGAAATAGTAATTTTATGCGTTCAAATCTCCGAAAAGTCTCCGAAGTTAGTGAAGAAAAAATACCGAATAGACCAATGTCACAGAACAATACTTGTTTTTTTTTTTAAGTTGAAATTTCGTATATACATGTCCAGTACATTGAGACTGTAAACAGTAATGCAGAAAAATATACGAGAGATAAATGTCTTTTATGTATACAAATTGGACCGAATTTTTTTCAAAGCGTTATATCTGAGATATTCAGGATCGTTCGGCTAATAAGAAACGATACCATAGAAACTCGATTACTTATCAAAAATTACTTGGCCATCTTCCCTTTATGTGTTAATACAGAGCAGCCTTTTTGTTTTCATTGTTGATAATAGCCAGACTTATAATCAAGAATGCAATGGGTTGATTATAGCCAGGCCAGGTTTTTGTAACACGGACTTCATTTACTTTTTCATTTAATTCAGTTTTGAATTCCATTACAATGCCGCATCAAAAATTTAATTCTAATGTTCAACTACAATTAATGTACTAACGTTAAATCGTTAATGCTTATTGAAATAGAGAAAGAACTTCCATCATCAGTTACTTCGATATATTGTTTTGGAAAATTTGAACTTTATTGCTCTTTCGGCTGAAGAACAATAGTGGTCGGAAAGATGGTTTTACTGTCAAGGAGAGAATACGCCTGTCAATAATTCGGAATACGTAGAGGTAGCCTTGGGGACAGACTGAGCGAAAAAAGTGATCACCAAATGTCTCAAGTACTTCTCAAAGATATTTATACCGCGACAAATCGAGAATCTTTCTAGAAAGAACTATACATATGTGAGGACTGTGTGTTTCAGAAAGTATATTTACTCGCGTGAAATTATGATTATATGTTTTAAATTGTTCTGTTTGATGATTGGGCGAAATTGAATTCATGTTTTTTTTAATATTCTAATGTTTATGTGTTAATTGTTTCTAGTTTGATAAGAAGATTTATTAGTATCTGCTACTAAGCCTCAGAATTTAAATTTAGATTTATTCCTGGGAAACCTGCTTATTTATTGCGACTTATCTTTTTTTCATCTTTGGAAGCCCACATTCCTACCACATTTTTAAGCCAATAGACATGGTATTAATATTTTCAAAAGATGCGGAGTCTGAATATTTGAAGACCAAATTGCTAGAATCAAGTCCTCATTTTTAATCAGTGTATTCAATTTTGTTGAGTAACCATTCTGCTTAAATGACATCAAGGCACCTGTTACGATGCTATGAGAAGGTCGTAATAATTTTTTTTTATCTTTCCTTACACTACTGTATTAATGGTGTATCTCCTGTGCTAACTTAATTAGTTTTATTCAATATTAAATTTGTTTATATATTTATAATAGATTTGAACGTTACTCTCAAACACTATGTCGTGAAAATGTCTGTAAATTTTGAGAAGGTATGACTTGCCTCATATTTTCAGATATGAGTTTCGTTGAAAAAGAACTATCTATAAACAGTTTATCATCATTATAGCTTATTTATCTGTACTAGACAAATATTATTAATATATTCAGTGTGCACTTTTGTGTTCATATGAGCATCGTTGAGCATTTACATTCGGTGAACTCGATTTGTAAGTCTATTCAAAAAGAGTCAACATAATTCAAAATTCCATTATTTCAAGAATAGACGATACAGAATGATAAGTAATACATTAATGCAAAAGGAAAATATAGGAGTTTTTTTTTTACATGTGTTCGATATAATTTCATTTAACTACGCAATAATGTTCTTACAGCATACACAATACTCACCATTCGAGCAGTTGCTTCGATACTGTGAAGGCGTACTTTGTCTTCGGTAAAATTTGTGCTTGTGTTCCTTGCTCAAGGACTTTTTGTGCTGATGTCCAGTAACGGATTTCTACATTCATCTCTCAGCGGGAAATTCTCTTCCCCCCGCCGAACTTCTCTTTTTTTTCCCATTATGGGAAAATGACCTTCCTTCTAACTTGGCCTTTCAACTATTATGGCCGACGGCATCGATTTCTCTAGCAATGCTCTCTCTACTGATTCCTTCAATTCCTGACGAGATAATTGTTAGCCAGGCTCTCTTACCCTATTCTATTCTGATAACTGTAACTATCTTATTTCACTGATAAATCCAAATAGTTACTATCTTCTCTCAGAAAAAATTTCCAGCATACTAAATACTCCTGGATCTGATGCATCCATTCCGGTAATCAGACACAAAAACATACTTAATTTGGTACATACTGTTTACCACGCCAGCTTATAAAATAAATTTAACGCAGCATATGCTACTATTACAAAATTGAATCAGGAGGCTAAACATGTTCAGGCTCTAAAACTAACATTAATCTCAGAAATCGATAAACATATAAATTAAATCAGGACCAAAATTTTAGAGTCAATTCAACCTAATTCGAGAGACTATGGCTTCGTCACTGTTAGCCGACGTAAGAAAATCGAATCCAAAGACATCTCTCAGTATTATAATTTAAATGCAAAAAATAATAACACTGAATCCACTCCTACAAAAACAATCCCATTGGAAAATAAATTCCAAGATTTAGAAATTGAAGAAGTGATGGAATAAACTCCATCATCCATAAAAGTCCCAACAATAGTTTTAACTAAAATTAAAAATCCAAATGAATTAATTAAAATAATCACCAGAGGAAAAAAACGCTGGTAAAATTAGCGGCTCTAATCTTAAACTTTTCCCAACCTCAATAGAATCCCATTGATCAATTCAGCGACACATCGCTGAAAATAAGGTAGAAGCGTATACTTACGAACTACCATTGCAAAAATTATCCAAATTTGTCATCCGTGGTTTTCCTATAGACACTGATCCGTTCATCATAAGTAATTAATTAAATAACTATGGCTGGCAGGTTGAAATATGCCATGTCATGAAATTTAAAAAAACAAATCTGGCAATGCCCCTTCTTCTAATTCAAGTCCCTAAAACCACTCAAAACGTTGAATTTTTTTCTATAGACCGTATCAGTTATTTAAAATTAAAACAGAACCCTTAAAAAAAGAGAATTCCCCAACCAAAGCTATTGTTGTCAATCCTTCTATCACTATTCAAAATTTTGTACAAGAGCCCCTAGATGCTTAAAATGCGCAGAGAACTATTTATCCAGCGAAAGCATAAAACTTAAAGATACCCTGCGATATGTGGCAACTGTGGCGGCCCCTACACAGCATACTTTACTGAATGTCCCAATTATTCATTAAACTTTAAAACCTCCCCCCTACCTGCATATAATACCTAGGAAGAACGGGCCAAAACAGCCGCCGATGCCGTGAGCCCCCCCCCCCCCTAATTCAAACGATCAAGAACCGCAAACTCAAACTTCAACACCCTCCACTGATACTGCCAGCGAAAACCCTGAAGATTCCCCCAATTCTTTCGCAAACGATCTTAAAGAACTTTTATAAATCTATTTAAACCTCAAAAACTAGTTAAATCTATGTCCGCATTATTAAATCCGTATGCTCCAAATGGAAAAACTCAAAAAACGATACATGCCGAAAATTCGAGAGGATTTTTGAAGATATTTTACAACTGCTTGAAATTTGGAATCCAGGAGACACATTTAACCTTCCTTCCCGACTTCCTTCACATTCCTAACTATACTGTCTACCATTCCGATCGTATTTAACATCGTGGCTGTGGTACAGCCTTAATTAATAAAAATTCTATCCTCCATCATTTGGCCATAAAAATACCATGACTTCGGAGAACTTTACTATTCACATAAAAACACGCAATAACCAAAAAGTAATAATTTCTTTAATTTATCACCCCCCTCCGAATTTTTTTTTAATTATTCCATCTGATCTTGAATCCATCTTGTCCGATAACTCCACCGACATCTTGTTTGGAGATTTCAAGGAGAAGCATCTTTCCTGGAATCGTGGTAGATCAAAGAGATCCGGTCGTTTTATTCACGACATGATCGCTATTAATAACTTCATCATAGCAGCCCCTGACTTCCCCACCCATTTCTCGCACAATAGACTTCGCAATCCTCAAAAATATTCCTAATTGTAACTGTGATAACCTCGATGAACTTTGTAGCGATCACAATCCTGTAATTTTCAAAAAATTTCTCGATAACTCACCCCAGTCCCTTAATATAACTAATTGGCCTACATTTAGAGAGACCATATCTGAACTACTACCCGGGAATCCCTGCTTTAACGATATCCCCAACAATTAACAATGCTATTCAAGATTTCACTCTAAAGGCAGGATGCTATCAAAAAACAAAACCACTAAGTTAATTAAAACTCCGCATTTTAAACTCCCTTCTTTCATTCGAAATTTAATCAAACAAAAACAAAAAAGAAAATTTTGGCAAAACTTTAGATACCCCTCCCTTTAAACAAGAACTTAATAGACTACAGCACCAAATTATAACTGAAATTTCTAAATTTAAAAATAAGAAATGGGAAACCCTTTTAATGAACTAAATACTGAAGACAATAGCCTTTTCGATATGAATAAGAAACTCTCCAAGTAATTTGAACCTATTCTCTCCCCCCCCTCAGTGGTAGTAACGGTATGGTCCCAGCAGGTAAAAAAAAAGACGATCTGTTCGCTGTCTCTTTGGAATCTTCATTCCAAGAAAATGCCTTCCCTTATGATGACTCCCACATAGGACATACTGAATCTGTTGAGAACAATTTCCTCTCAACACACCTTAATTCTACGCATTCACCTCCCCATCCGAAATCGTTCTTACTATTAAACAACTTAAAAATAGAAAAGCACCAGGCCAAGAGGGAATTCCTAATATGGCTATGAAATTCTTATCTGCAAATGTTGTTATATACCTTACAAAATTTTTTAACTTATGTCTAAGGTATAACATATGTTATGTCTACTTCCCGGACAAATGGAAACACCTTTATCATTATTTTCCCAAAGCTAGGACTTAAGCTTCCCCTCCTTACTAATTATTACCCAATCAGCCTTCTAAAAAAAATTTGTAAAACTTTTTCTTTTCAAGGTCATGAATTTCTCCTTGCAGAATAATATTCCACCTGATGCTCAATTTGGGTTTCGACACAAACACAGTAAAGTCCATTAACTTCTTCGTGTGGTCAATCTGATCACCGAAGGTTATAATAATAAACACATTTTATTGGACTTTTTTTAGATATTCAAAAAGCTTTCGACAGTTTATAGCACGACGGACAGATTTTCAAATTAATTTATCTTAATTTATCTCCGTACTTAATTTTAATTTTAACTCTTTCCTTAAAAATAGATAGTTCCAGGTCAAAATTAATCGTGAGCCTTCACAAACAGGTAGAATTTCTATCGGCTGTCCTCAGGGCTCAGTCCTATATCTCTGTCTCTGCTCTATTCACACATATGATTTCCCTAAAACAAATTTATCCAGTCTACGTCTTTTAGCCAACGACGCTGCCCTTCTCGTCCAATTCAATAATCTAAACACTGACAGTAAAAAACTTCAAATTCACCTAAACAAGATTCAACGATGGTTCACACTTTGGCGTATCACCATGAACACATCCAAAACTAAAGCCCTGGTCTTTCGTAAAGGTACAGACCACCTCTCTCCAAGCTACTTAAATTATTTAACAATAACATTGAGTGGAGCACCAAGATCAAATACCTTAGTGTCACCCTGGATTCTAAACTAACGTTTAAATCCTACATAGGTAAGATCTCAGAAAAATGCTGGGACAAAATTAGCAATTGTATCCCCCTAATTGGCCGTAAATCCTGTTTATCCCTAAAAAATAAAGTTCTCCTTAAATAAAATAAAAGTAAGTTATTAGATCCGTTATCCTGCATGTTTCCTCGGGGTTTAGGACCACGCAGCTAGATCCTACATAAATAAACTTCAAGTCCTTCAAAATAAATAACTGAGAATTATTGTCAATGCGTTCTGGTACGTTAGCATTTAAATTATACATAACGACCTCAAAATTCATCTCATCACAACACACTGCATATCTCGCACGATGTATTTTTAATATAATTCATTATCACGAAAATACACTTAATAACACTCAAAACATTTTCACCCATAATTGTGTCTTTCACCCCTTTCCATATTAATCATGCCAAAATTATTTTAAACTTTATCCTCCATAAACCTTTTTTTAGTCTCCACTAATCCTATACATTTAACATCCAATGCCTCCAATTATTCTCTCCCATCCAGCTCAGCCAATTGCATCACGCTAACTTAATCTGAACGTCCAATAAAATTACGGCGACTCACAACTCAAGGCCATTTCTCCAATTCGCGTTCAAAATTGCCTTTTGACACGCGTGTAAATTCATCAGATCCAGCACCTCCTCAATTTAATTTTCTTTTTCTTTGAACTCAATTCTTCCTTCCTCTATCCTTAAACTTCCTTTCATGTATTTTCCCGTTTTTTTTACAATGCTCCAAACTCCTACTTTCATCCAGTTTTCGTTCTGATGAAGTAAGCTAATTTGAACACCTACAACAAAACATTTTATTAAAAAAACTTAGATAAAATTGATCCATCCTAGGATGGTAAAGAAACAAAAAACAAATAAGTTTAGCATTATTAAGCTATAATTCTTCCTACCTTATTCTTAAGCTGACTACCACTGTTTTTTATCTACTTCCTATTATTATTATAAAACTAAGTGCTTAGGCGCACCGTAAACTACTTGTTTTTTTTTATTTATCAATGTAAAAATAAAATAATACAAGAGTAAAATGCCTGCCCAGGCTAGAACTCATATAATCATATGAATGATGATCATAAAATTCTTGCGATATGGAAATTCCCGTTGAACACATTGTAAAGTATCAATGGTAATTGAATGTACTAATTCAGAAATCCGTTGTTTAAGTTCCCTTAAATTTGTGCGCAATGGTGGCGCATACACTTTATCTTTTACAAAAACCAAAGGAAGAAATCGTACGGGGCCATATCAGGTGATTTAGGTGGCTAGCGATGTATCATCACGTCATGTGGTCCACTGCGACCGATTCATCTGCGAGATAGCTTCGTGAAATCTTCTAAAACAGCTTTCGTGCAATAGCTTCGCGAAAAACACATGAGAGCCCTCTATCGTTCACATAAAAATTTCCAATGTTTCCTTTGTACTTATATATTGCTTATCATTCTATTTGGTTTATTTTTGATACTGTTGAATTTTGACATTGCTTGATTGCCTTTGAATAACCCTTGTAAAACAGGTTTTGACCAAAATTTCTAAGGGAAAAAAATTTATAGTTAATTTTTTTTATACAGGGTACTGCATCGATTTTAATGGATTTACTTTGACACGTTTTACCTAAGCAGGATCCTAGATGTCATTATGATTCGTTGAGTAAAATCACGAATTTGAGTATCCCTCTTCAATTCATTTCGTATTCTGTAATTCTGTCTACATTTACTTAGATAGCACATACAGGTGAAATAAAAAAAATTGAGTCATAAATAAATTATGGCATCTATGAACGAGTATAATTTTATTTCATTTGCAGTTCAATTTACTTCTTTAGGAAAATCAATTATCTTTATAAATTGATAGATTACTGCATTACAGTCATACAATGATTCATCCTTATTCTTCACGCAGCCTTTTCCCTATCTCCATTATGGAAAAAGAGATCAAGCTTAAGGCTCCCGTCTATCGGCCATTTTGATTTCGTGAACGAAAAGTGAATCCTATGGAATTTCGACTCCTGTCCTCAAATATTTACTATTTTATCTATTTGAACGCAAAAAAGTGCATTCGAAAGAGTCAAAAATAATGAAGGTTTGGATGCAATTACGCTTTTCCTCCGATTTTTGAAAACATTTTAATGATTTATTTGTGGGTTTTCCGGTCGTTAAAAAAATATTCTAAAAGGTTTTCAAAAGTTATGGGATAAATGTAATGGTAGAGATACCTTCATTATTATTTTTTTTTTTTTTTTACAGATGCACATCATAGCATTCAATTAGATGAAATAGTATAGATTTAAGGATGGTAGTAAAATTTCTTAGGTAAACACATGCCTACAGAATCAAAATGCCAGGAGACTTGAGCCTAGAAATTACAAAACGACTGATAGTCTAGTCACCGAAGATTTTGGCGCAATTATTGTATTATTATTATTTTAATCACAGCATTTTAAGAATTATCATAAATTATTTTTTTGAGAAACACACGCGGAGAAACATGTGAAAATATTGAAAATTATGAACTTTAGTATATACATTTCAATCCGTAAATATTATTTTTGACAAAATCTCTCATTAAAATAATAGTAATAATTCAGTAACCTCAAATATAAAATTTAATGACTCTATGCGAGCAGTCAAAATTTTCTTAAACTAGATCATTTTTAACATAACGGTTATTTCCGTAACGCTTTCTGCCTCCGAATTTGAAAATAGGATCAGTAATACTACTGGCCCTATTTCTAAGCAACATTATCAATTACTTATATAACTATAACTAATCGTTAATTTTGTCTTTAATATATGAAATGAATTGCCAAAGGATTTTTATTTTTGTATTCAGTTAAACAAAGAAGTAATAACAAGAAAAAATTAAGATTATTTTTTATACTTCCAAGAGAGGATTTAACTTTCCTTAAAATTTTACTCTGTAATTATAATAGAATGCAGCGAATTGTAAAACTTTAATAAAACAACTGAGGAAGCAAAATTCTTCTGCTTTTTAATAATAAATATTTTTCTATTATGTTATTGAATAAATTTGTTCTCTTTTGTGTAAAATAAATTAATATTTGCCAGATTGCAGAATTTTGTTATTACATCGTTAAATGAGAAAAAAAAATAAAACTTTACATTATTAAAATGAGAAAAAAAAAGAAAACTTTGCCGGTTTTACCCATACTAATAAACAGTATCGATCAGGAATTTGTTGGATTTTTCAATCGTATGTGTTTCATCCCATTGATTTCGTAAATTATACTTAATTTCCTTAATAACAACGTGATTATCGCAACAAAATCCTTCAACCAAAATTGAATTTCGAATCCTAGAAAATAATATTAGAAAATATTATCCGTTTTAACCCTTAACAAATGCTTGTCAAAATATGTTTTTACAAACCAAATGTATTGGGATCATTTTTTTCCGCTTTTATTTGAACATTTTTCCCCGCATCGTATCTTTAATTGAACATTTTCCCCTGTATCTTATCTTTAATTGAACATTTTACCCTGTATCGTACCTTTAATTGAACATTTTACCCTGTATTGTACCTTTCACTGAACAATTTACTCCATATTGTATTTCAACTGAGCATACACAATCTCTCGTATTTGAGATGATATTCATTGTGAAATAGTAAAATGAAAACCTGAATACACAGCTTTTCAAATATTTAAAGAAATCAATGAAAAGTGAGAGCATTAGAAAGTTAATGAAATGAAAAGAAAATCAGACTTGTTCACCTAAATCTTTTGAGAAATACTTATCTACAGATAGGAAGATTAAACTCATAATATCTTAATTATTATCAAGAAATAACGTATGTAATGAGAAAATCACTATACAAGTTGAGAAAAGAAATACTCGAAAATTATTACCTAGAAGTACTCATTTTGAAATAAGTATGTTTGTATCAGTATTGAATGCATTTCTTTATCAAAAGTAAAACATTGCATGCATTCAAAACGATAAAGAATATAATCAACACTCTCAAAAAATTATTATAGATATTAAGAACTAAAAAAGTTCCTTTTATGTACTAGCTACGTATTTTAAAAATTGGGCATCAAAAACAAATATGGTTCGCTGAAATATTTAGAACTATATTTCGTATTTACCACGTTACACGCGGAAAAACACATAAATTTTAAAATGAGTACGTACTACGATTCAATAATTCTATACATTTTTTGCATTATTGAAAGCATCTTAATTTAGGGTATCCGCCTACCATTAAAACGTGATTTTCGGCAAAAAAGTCGATTTTTTGTTTACAGTCTTTTAATCAGCCTGGTTTCTTATCTTCCTAAAATAGTTTCAATTTTGTTTCTATCTTACTCAGAACTTAGAGGAAAGTTCTCAGACTTAACTTTCTATCTTACTATCTTAGAGAACTTTTAATAATAGACTGTCATTTTCTAAGAACTGGAAGTTGCATTCTGCTACCAGAAATGAAACTTTAATCTTTGTTTACATTGATATTTTGACCCAACTTCGATATAATCCCGACCACCAACTTTCGGTTTTTTTTCCCCCCTCCAAATCGTGAATCTTATAAGGTGACTGTCTATGTGTAATATGACAAGTAGTACCAAAGTAAATTTTTGTTTGTTTGAAAACTGTGAAATTGGGTGGATATGATGCAATTATAGAATTTAACCGAAAAATATCAAGGATGTTTTTAAAGTTATAAATAAGCTAAACAATGAAAATTCGGCTACTTCACTGCAAATTAATACGAAAAATTAGATAACAATCGAATCGGGGATTCTAAGCGCCATACACCTGTTGCAAGGAAGAGAAGGAGAGTTTTAAAGGCCACCAGGAAGGAAAAAATAGCTTATTTAACTAATACAGATGAAGTTCACAAATTAAGGGCCTTTTAATGTTAAATTTTTAATTAATTTGGTAAGTTTTTGGGTTGAAATGTATTTTTAGCTTTTTCTCAAAATCAAGATTTTCATATTTTGCTTCAGCGCAAAACATAATATTGTAAAAAGTTAGGCAAATAAAGTAATGAAACTTCTGTGGAATACTCTATGAAGATAAATTCAGGATTTGAACCTCTCCTTATGTTGTAAGTCTTATTTTGCATTTTATAGTTGATAAAAGTCATAAATTATCTCAAATGTTTACGATTTTTCTGTATGTTAAAAGTACAACTTCCTATAAATATTTAATTATCAGGGTTATAATTGTAAGAGAGGCACAAATCCTGAATTAGATTCAATATTTCTAAAATATTGTATATTTAAAAGGATATATTGTAATATCTTCAGGAAATTTCTATTATATCTAACGAATTGTTATTGATCAGTTTAGAAAATGATTTTTTTATGACTAATTATTTCTGTGTTGCAGACTATCCAGAATATTACATTGTAATCACATCTTTATTGACTTTAGTTCGTATAAATTAGTTATGAAAATTATTTTCATACATGTAAATATTTGCGTATGACGTTGATGATATTTTATAGAATAAAATAGTACTTAAAAAGCAATATTGGGAAATTTTAAGAGTTTTAAGCCACTTTGCTACACTTTTTAATCGATGATTATGCAACAATGATGCTTGACAAGAATTCGTTTTTTCACTTCATAAAAATGTAATTAGTTGACGGAGAAATTATTATACAATTTTTATCTTGTTTTAAGATATAAATTTATATTTCAGTTACTAATGTTTTACCATTTGCGAAGAATAGTTGTACATCAGTGTTTCGTTCTAATAATACTATGTGGCAAACATAAAGTTAGAAATTATACACATTGAATATAATGTTGACAAAAATAGCTTTTATAACAAAATATTCTTTATTGAATTGAGTTAAATTTTAAATGCTTTATGACAGGAGTAATATATTTCAATTTTTTTTAATGAACAGGGTTTTAATTTAACACAAATTTAATGTATATTTTGGAACCAAACTTTGAAAATATAATCAGGCATCCTTCCTGTTATGTCTCAAATGCTGTTCATCATAATATTCGTGATTTCTTGTGTTTCATTATTATTTTCTAATTTTCTTTAAGTTCTTGTTTTAAACTCATATGACTTCGTGTTAGGAACCACTACTTGGTTGTGTTGTAATTCAAAATTTGACTTTTATATAATTAAGGTTTTAACACAGACATCTCATGTCTAGGGTTTTTTATAATGTGGCCCAAAAACATTTCAAAAATTTAAATAAATATTTTGTGCAATATATTCAGAATTCATTCAATGCATGAGCTCTCCCCTCCAGCCAACATTCTTGCACACAGAATAAATAAAACAATTTCTTTTGTATTCGATGCATGACAAAAACACTATAGCTATGTATAATTCATTAAATTATAAAAGCGCTTATAAATGTTCGCCGCAGAACAAGGCCGAGCATATTATCTAACCCTTTTATTTGTTGATACTTGTATTTTTATTTTCACAATTTAATCATTTTATTCATACACTTCTTAAAATTAATGTTTTAAAAAAAATAAGCTTGTGCCGAGATGAATTACAAAGTCAAATCGAGATTCTCATATTGGCTGGAAGAAACAATAATCACATTTGCACAACAAGGCAACGTAACAAATTCTTAATTTGTACTCAACATTTATAGAATGTAAAATTCTCTATATTTCAAAATCTGTTTTTTTTTACCCCAGACTGTATCCTTTCTATTCAAATATATAATTTTAAAAATTAATATTTTATACAGATTTTTAAAAATCAGATTACCATTAATAAGTTTTAGGATGTGTCTTGTTATTCACAATAATCAGAATTTTTTCTGCACTTCATTTTACTTTAAAACATATAAGTAAAAAATGTATTTTGATTAATAAATATTACTTGGAGAAAAAGAAAAAATAATGCTAGCTACTATTAAATTTGAAAGTGTATATAGAATTTACATATTAATATGTGTTTTTCTTTATTACTGTTGATTCCTTTTTGAAACATAGTAATCAACTCATAATTAAATTAATTAATTTTGTTTGCAAAGCAAATTCTAAAATAAACTTTATTTCAAGTTACAAAATTACACCTGTTTAAATCATAAATCGTTGTATATCTGTTACTGCTTAGTTATATTTCTTGTTTAAAAGGAAAAAATGGTTTAATCCAATATTGTTTTATTTTTTAAACATAATCAGCCTGATAAATATAAAGTTTTTGTACATAAAAGGTAATATAATTCAGAAGAGTTTAATTGTACTTTAACTATGCACATGTATTTTTCAGAGGGTTAAGAATAATTATATTACTAGAATAAATAATGGGGCCTTTATCTTTAACATGTTAGAATCAACCGATGATCTAATGATACGTAACAATATTAAAACATGAAATAATTTTAAATACAAAATAAGCTTAATCAAAATAAAAACCTGAAATGGCCGTTAATAGCTCAAAAATACATCTGTTTAAAATAGAAAATAATTTAAAGCTTATATCATAAGCAAACGACCAACGCCAGAAACAAGATTAAATAGGCTTACTGAGAGACAGTTGAACAAAATTAAACGATAATAATTTGAGTATATATATATATATATATACTCAAATTATTTCCTACCGAATGTAAATAATTGAATAATGCGAGAAATATGATAATATTAAATATATTAATTGAAATAAAATTGTTGTACAAGATGTAATAAATTAGCACATATAGAAATTCGATATTAACGCATACCACACCGGTTTATTTTGGTAGACACATATGTTGGTAAAATTATTAATTTTCTGCAGTTTTAGACTTACGACTAATTTAATTATATGGTGAATGTAACAAGTGTTCACCTTATTTTGGCAGGTTATTTAAAAAAAATTGTGTCGTAAGTTTTACACAATTTACTTAGATATCTAATACGTCATACTATTTAATTCAATCAGATCAAAAATGAACTCAACTTTAAGCAATATGTGCAAATACCTACACATTATAGCAGTAGCTATTGCAGTTGAATATAATGTTGTTTAAAATAAAATTGAAAATGTTTATGTTTATCATGACGCATATGTAAGTGCTAAAATCACATGATTTAAAATTCTGCTTTTAAGGGGACTAACCAATAAAATGGCTTGCATGTCTTGAAATAGGCAAGTTTAGAATATATTTTTGTAGGCAATTAACCTTTCTAAGAGAGTAATTTCATGTAAATTTTAAAATACCTTTTTTAGATCAGAAATTACAAAATTAACAAAATTAATTAGCAAAATAAAACATATTAATCCATTTCAATACTATTTATTACTCTATATTCCAAAACTTCTTTACAATATTCGACATTATGTATAAAAATTAAATGTACTTAAAACTAATGCATAATGTATATTTTGTCTCAATTATGAACCGATCCATATTTTAAAAATAGATTTATGTTATTGTATAATACGTAATGCGAAGAAGCTATGCTTTCATATGACCATACTGCTTTGCTTTAATTGAAAACACTAGTGATATTTCTAAAAAAATCTTGTTTAATTGATTTTTTTTATAATCATAGTAATCCGTCTCTGTTTTTGATCCTTCTTTTATAATTTAGCAACCGTAAGAGCACTTACATTTCCATTAGTTTCGTGTAACCCCTTCACGTCAGTTTATATCCTAAAAAAGGATATATCTTCAAAAAATTGACATTTGTGCCTCTGTTTAATTTAAAACCATTTATAGAGCAAATTACAGAAAATTGTTTTAACTGTAGCATGTGAGCAATTAAATTTTTTAAATCAATCACGCACTGTAAAAATGGGGTAATCCTTCAATACAACAAAGTAAGAATTCTCAGCATTTATGACAAAAGCAGTTATTCTAGAAATTTCGTACATTAATCTGTAGATGTTACGCAATCCTCATGTATTGTTAATTTTAAACATTTTGCTCACTTATTGGAAGTGTTAATATATATGAAAACACCTTTCCATCACATTCAGAAAAATATCTCGCGAATTCAAATTTTGTAAAGTTTTTTTCAAAATTGGACGTTTGAAATTCATCTATTTTGAGATGATTTTTGAGCGTAACATCATTATCACCATTTTTTCAAAAAAATTCAATGGTTTTTACAACTGGTACGATGGGAATGTAGCTCACATTTCGAATAATAAGTTCTCAAAACAACTCCAAACGATCCTAACATGCACAACTCAATTTCTATGCATTTTTTCAATTAAAATATATTGGTCATATGCTCTCCTTTAAATCTAAATCTGTTTCACAATTATTTAAACTACCTGGTGGTCCGTAAAAGACGTTAGAATATTCCGATAAAAGTTCCTTTATTGTTACATTCACTTCGCATATTTAATTTGCGGAATTTTTTCACATTTGAAAATGTCTAACTATTTTAATTTAACCCTATGTATTCAATCACGTATCCTTGAGTTTATTCGAAATTTCTATTAACAATGTACATATTACCATTACAATGTATTTAGTAATGTATAGATTTTAAGATACCAAAATGACTTGAAACTGTTCTTTCTTGGTGGGAGTGTAAAATGATGAAGTTGAGGAAAAGCGGTAAAAAGGCTACGAGAAAAATCACACACAGAGTGTACAGAAGGAGAAAGAGAGATAAAGAACGAGAGTCTCTTTCTTCTTCAGATGAGGGGGAAAGTCGGCTGCTCTTCCAGAATGATTGGAGATACACTGTTGCGAAAGGATCTCATCGGGGGGTTGCTATGGGAACCATTTCTGTCGTGAAATGGCGCGCTTGCTGATGTGTAATGCAATCGATTGAATTTTGAGTTAGTTGGCGAACGTTCATGAAAAATGAAACTTGAGCGAGGAAGGGAATCTTTTTTTTTTTTTTTTTTTTTCAGTTTGTAGGAAAGCAATGTTCGTTTCAGCGGCCACACCACAGATTTGACAGGCGTATGTGATAATTGGCTGGAAATACGGTTTGTAAATGAACAAACCATTAAAGCAAAGTAGTTCGTTTATAAGGAACAGTTTTGATTTTCTCTCTCTGCCCATAAAAATCTCTTAAAATTCTTAAATTTGTTCTGAAATATTTTCATGATCGACTGAATGGAGTAGGTACACATCTTGTTCAGAATCAATCCAGATATTTTGCGGGTTGAGACCTAATTTATTCTTTTGCTCAAAATTCAAGCGATATTGGTTTTTTTATAGTTTATCCGACGAAAAAATGATGTTTTCGATTTTTCGGCATTCAATGCGATCATAAACCAGAACTGTAGATTTAGGAAGCAATTATGAAGCTGTTTTCTGACTATTTTAGGAAGAGAGCTGTTTCGAAATAAATTTCAGAGCCATCTGCAAGTGCTGAAATTTCTTGTTAGGATATAGTGGAATGTCAGAAATATGAATATTAAATATATTTGCAGACAAATTTACCTACCTTTTTGCAGAACCTTAAAATTACCAATTCTTGGAAGTCAAGTATTGAAAAGATCTGTTTTTCTTAAATAAGGATCCTGATGTCGGTTGAAAATTTCAATTGAGCATTCCATAATCGCACCGTGTCTTGTTGGAAGGGAGTTGCTAGTAGAAAGGGAGTTGCTAGCTCAGATGTCGTCCTCGACACTTAACAGCAACTCAGAATTGAGAGGTCCTTCACCAATAGCCCTCGTGTTGCTTCTATTACTACGTTAATAAAGCTAATCAATCCACTTGTCAATAAAATTATCTTCATAAATATGAATTTTCAGTGACGTATTTGTCAAGCAAATCAGCAGAAAGGTCTACTTAGGTATAAGTATATAATATAGAACATCTAGCTCCAAGAATTGGGCAAAGAAGAAAACGTGTCGTAATGTGGATAATAAAATAAATATGTTTATCAAAATTTTTAACTAGCAGAGTATTTCCTTCTCCTCAATGAGTGAATCGGTCACTTTTGTATGTAGTGTAATTAGAGATATTGAGGAAATCTGAAGGTTTGAGAAAATTACCTTGCAAAACAATGCTATCCGGACTATTGTCAATAATAGATTAATGGAATTCAGTGATGTTGTTAATAATTACATTGGATTTACTGGAAACAATTTTAAGAATTGAAGTAGCAAATCTTTAATTAAAAATAAAAAAAAAGCAATGGTTTTCGGATACAATGTGAATTAGCCCTTACCCTTGGATGCAGAAGTATTTATTCGAGATAAATTGCCAAATGTGACAGGCTTGGCTTTCTTAATGCACTCAAGAACATTGAAATTTGTGCATCAAGAAGGAAGCGAGCCACAAACGCGAAACTTTGGAAAGAATTTGACTGATGTCCAGAATCATTTAAGTTTTGTGCCAATGCGTATGACTTCTCATTGGAACTGCAATCAGAAAATGGGTCCCATATAGACCGCCACATTTAGTGGAAGATTCTTAAATGAAGCAATCCCATTCTGACTCTGGGATAATTTCTGTAAACACAGAATACCAGTAAGATGTGTGAGAACCCATTTTGCATAGTTAAGATGGTTCTCGGTGAATAAAAAAGAAACTGATGAATTCCTATAGATGGCGCTGAGTATTTCAAAGTTTTTGGCATGAAGTGTTGGCTAGAATTTTCCACTAAGACGACAAATATACTTCTATGTTGCTATGGTGAATTGGAGTTATGGGGGACACCATGGAATCTCACTGTTGAAAAGTACGAAGTTCGTTCATATTTCATTTACATTTGGGGGACTGCTAACTTTTATTGAAAAGAGAGGTGGGGTGAGAAAAAAGAATATGCTTAAAGAATTAAAGCTTCTTTTCTCCTAGTAAAAAGAAGTATTAAAGGAAGAGATAACTATTAGAAGATATAAATTTAATTGATTTTTATGCGGAAAAAAAATAAGGATAATAGTAAAAAATAACAATGAGAAATAAATTATTGAAGAAACCTTATAGTGAATAAAACTGAAAACCATAAAAGGAATGTGTGAGGAAAGTTGCAAGGCCTCTATCGACAGAAATGTTGCCATATATTATTTCCGAAGGTGTCTAATTTTAAATTACAAAAGCAATCAATAAAATGATTATTTAACAGAGTTTCAATAAATATATTTAATTAGTATTAATTTTGTAGCACAAAATTTGTATATTAATTTATCGTGTTAAAACTAAACGAATTGCATTCTTAAATTTAATTTCTACTAAATTGATACATTATGACATAACTATATATATAGTTATATAGTTATATATATATATATATATATATATATATATGTGTGTGTGTGTGTGTGTACTCTGTTAATTACTTCCAGAAATTAAACATATTTAAACTCTATCGTTAACTCCTCATTACTTCAGAAATTCATTCAGAAATAGAGTATAAGTAATTGGGAAATTATTATGGATTTTCTTCATAGAAATTTTTTTTATAAAATAGCTTCTACTCTCTCTACAAAATTTGCTCAATGTCATTTTTTATAGTTCGCTTCTTTTATTTATAAATGTACAGACATTCTTTTAAATAATACTATTTAATTATGTTATAAAACAATCGAAGCCAATTTCAATTTTAAGAATTATTTTACTGCAGCGGAGAGAGAGACCATCTCACACGGCGGAAATAACACATCTCCGCCGTTGGATACAGATTATGAGGGCAAGAGTGTAAAAGCAAGATAGGGAGTATCACTTTGCTTTTAGTTATATAGCAGGGAAATTTCACTATAAACGTCATTGAAAATACGGCATTAATGGAAGGACTTCGAAGGAATTTAAGTGCAAATCTAAAGTCTATTAGTGGTTATCCTTCCAATAAAAAATCTTTTGACAGAATGAACTCCCCTGCAAAATCAGTTCCAATATAACAGGGATTTCAGTATTCCTTAGGAATTGTTGCTAGTAGTGTCGGCAAGCCCAGAAAGATAAACCGGCAGCTTATGCTTCGACTGAAGGTTATATTATAGCTGAGAGGGAATGTCTTGCTGAGTCATTTGGGTAAAAATGATTTGATGGGGGCTTAAATTAGATGAATAAAATGGGAGCATCCACATGGAATTCAAACCTGAAACATTATCCAAGAACCTAGAAGAGTACTAGAATGTCCTAAAGGAAACTAGGAAACTTCTGTACTTGGAAACCTACCTAGTACAGAATTCCTAAATTCTTGTATCATAATAAATTCCATTATTATTTACAAGAGACCAATTAAATTGTCGACGAAGAGAGGTCCCTGAATCGGGGCCTATTTTTCGTTTCCAAGGAAATCTGGAGGATGGATCTGTGAGCACAGCAATTAGACAAAATTGGTCTCAAGATTTTGAGCTCATTGATGGTGTTTTCCTTAATAGTTAAATAAATTATACTGGTAGTTCAGGAACAAATTATATTTCTTTTTAAAATTTTTTCTTATGTTATTGAAAATATATTAGTGAAACTATTTACCTACATAACCCATACCTATATTTTGATTTATTCGAGTTTTATATTTTGTTTGAAAATGCAATAAATATCCTTTTTTTTTTACTTTAATTGAATCACAGATAGTTTTAAACACGTTTGCATATTGATATCATAGAACGAATTCCCTACCGCTAGCTTACATTCATTAGCTAACTAAAATTAATTTTACATTCTAGATATTCTGCACTTCTTAAGCTGTGGATATAATATTGAATGCCCTATTACACTGTATCAATCTAGTTTTGAAATTTCACCATAAATAATAAGAGTAGAAATAAGTTCAACTTGCAGAATATACGCAATCCTAAGTCACTTTACTTTATATTTTGTCTACATCAGAAATTTAGCCTTTTGCTTTCTTTCTTTAAGAAAATAATAAAATAAAACTATAAGCTTGAGGTTCTTCGACGAATTTGAAGGACATTTCATTCGCACATTCTAAGACAGCTCTGAACATGAAGTTCTTTGACAGAACTCTGTGAAAACCTTCCTCGAAGATAATATGAACTTGGTGATAAAGAAAGTGTGAAGGAAAATAATAAGGGAATAGACAAGAATATCCAAAAACGTTTTTAATCTGCGAGTTACATGTAATCAGAAGCAAATAATTTTGTTGTGCCCATGGATACATCAATGTTGAGTAAATTCAAGTCGGTTTTTTTATGGATAACAAAAAATGAATCTTATGTCAAGCTGTGTTTACATTTGGTAGGTTGAATATTTGGCTGATATCGAAGGAAAGTTTGTTATTGGGAACTCTTCCGACTGTTCACTTCTGTCCGATGCAAGGGTTCACTCACTACATTCAATATACGCCTGGTTATTTTGAACCACAGTTAGATTAAAAGGTCATCAAGGACATTGAATCTCTCTAACTTACAATGCATTAATCCCTCTACATAACAGGGATTTAGTAAGTCTAAAAATGGTTAATACAGCCGTTAAACTTACAAACACTGCAGCATTATATATTTTGTAATATTTTTCTTTTAACCTTTGGAAGTGGCTAGTGTTAATAAAATGACGGAATTATATTTCAATTAATGCTTGATTAAACATAGAAGACAAATTATTATTCAATTAATGCTTAATTGAGTATAAAAGACGACTTATATTACAATTAATAATAATGGCACCCTAAATCATCATCATCAAAAATTATCATAGTAATCAGCACTGTAAGCCGCATAGCCTTGGCAAAGTTGAACCGAATGTGTTCCGAGTGACTTTCTTCAAACATGTGAAGAAACAAAATGCAGAACTCGCAGAAAGGTCCGGCCGCCGGTCCTCCAGAGAAGACGAAGATGATGTTTTTATGAAGCATCAAGGGGTCGGTGAACGCCAAGTTCACGACCAAAAACTTCAATGGCTTCCTTAGAATCTTGGTCCTGTAAAGAATAAACAAACTTATTCTCTCATTACTTAGTACTTGTTGAATACAATAAAATTCTTACAAACGAAAGTTTTATGCACTCCTTCATTATTGCAACTGTGTTGGCGCAGTTTATCGAATTCTTTCCCAGAAAGTTTAGTTTACTTTTAGTTCTTATTAACGTCACACTAGAAGCAACATGAAGGCTATTGAAGACGGACCTCGTAATTTTGAATCTCGGTCAAGTGACGAGGTCGACGGATGAGCTGGCACCCATCTCCTAACTTCCACACCACGCCAACTGAAGGACTTTGATTTTACGTGCGATCAGATTTAACGTGCATCAGCCCCAGCTATACGGGCGGTCTTTGGAGGCCAAGAATCGAAATTAAACGAAAGCCGCTGGTCCCGAATCCGAAACCTTGACTACTAGGCTACCACAGCCACTTTACAAGAAAAGATAGAGATGATTCTTAAAAAATATAAAAAGTGGTCCATGCCTCTTTACTTGTGGGTAATAAATGTCGTCAAAACGTTCGATAGTTGCACTGAATCAACGCAGTTCTTCTAAAAATGAAATTCTACATGAAATAATGCTGCCATTAGCACCGCATCTATTGGACAAAGATAACGGCATGTTCACAAAAGGGTGAATGAAAAACAGATTATTAATAACAAAAAACAACAACACAAAGTATAAATATAACTTTTTATATTTATTGTCGATCCCAATATTTAAAAAGGAATAAAAGTTATCTTTTTTTTTAATTCAATAAAATTAGGCATGGTAGCCTAGTGGTCGCTGACGGCGGTTTTCGTCGACATGCAGATTCGAGCCTTGATACCATTGAGATCCACCGTGTTACTGGGGCTGATGCACGTTACATTTGTTGAGACACAAATCCCACCCGGTGGACTTGTGGGGATGTTACGAGAGGGAGTGCCAGCTCAGGTGTCATCCTCGTCATGTGACCGAGGCTCAAAATTTCGAGCTCAGTCGCCAAAAGCCCTCGTGTTGCATCTACCTTTTTTACGTTAATTAAACAACTAACCGACCATCACGAAAAAAAAATAATTTTGACAAGTTTCAGAAATTAATAATGGGTTGAGTGATTAAAGCAAAATTTTTAAACTTTTTGTTAAATTTCACCAAATGTGTAATAATGCACGGAAAATTTCCAATTTTTTTTTCCAAAAGCATTCATAGGGTGACTGACTTTTACAAATAAAATTTATCTTTTCTCGAATCGGATTTCATAGAAACTGTATGTGACACTTAAGTGTAATTTATTCCGCGTAGCTTCTAGATTTCTGCATATAATGCAATTATTTTGCTAAAAAAATTACTTATCAGAGCGAAGTATTGCATTATGGACTAAGTGTTTATTTAACACATAACTCTGAATTTAGTGCCTTAATTTTTTTTTGCTGTATTGTCTAACGGCAACTTGCGAATTGTGTTATTAACAAACACTTTTCGAAATTTCTTCTTGAGGAAATTGACTAAGCATCAGTTCTTTTATTGTAAACTTATCTGAACTCTGTATCTAAGAGTATTTCAATTCGATAAAATGCAATTAATATCCAAATCTGTATATTAAAACTTCCCTTTTGGTTGATCTAGTAGAAGATAAAACATTATAACTTCTGTTATTATCCAATATATATATATATTTTAAATCTTCGATTGTATAATCCAAAATCTGTTTTTTTGAGTTAAAATGAAATAAGCCAGTTTGTATAACCCGGTATCGTATTAAAAAAGTAATTTATTATGAATTGTTTATTTCACAAAACTACCTTATCCTTTTGAGAAAATGAAGTACATAACAAAATAACATACTTAATTCAAAATTAGTTTATTATTCCCTTAATGCTATACAAGCTTCACAATATTCTTACAAGAATTATAATACAGAGAAAGTGAGTTTGATATCTATAGAAATGTATTTGTTTTGAGCTCCCTAAATACTTCATTTTTCCTATTACTTCTTTGACTAAGTATACAACGAATTAAAGTTGCTATACTTATTAAATGTACACACACAACAATTTTGTTTACTTATTTATAAGACTTTAGATATTTATCTAAAACTACCTGACTTTATTTTGTGAATCAATACGTCTGTAAACGGAATAATTTATATATCTATTATTTATATCTGAATTAATAGAATATTTAGGTTAGATACTACATGAAATATATTTAATTGATAGAAAGTATGAATTTTTTGTCAATAAAATTTTTAAAAAAACTGGAATATTTGTGTTAGTAAGAATAATAACATTTCGATTTTTTTAAAAAAGTTAATTAATATTATCTCATTCTTTATCACGAGAATTCATAAAGGAATAATTTTGGAAGAAATTATTTGTATTTATGATGAATTTACAAGTTTATCATAAACAACTAATTTACAAGACATTTAGACATAAACTTACATGTTTAGGTGGCACGATTTCTAATTTTTGTTATTTCATTAATTAAGAGAACGGTATAATTGGTTAAAATTAAAGATTGGAAGACACTACTCCTTGTATAATGTTCAAAAAACTATTTATATTGATAATATTTTTCTGGTTCTGTTGATACGTGAGGATAATATAGCTTAATTTACTTTATTAATAGACCTTTGTTACAGAAATTAATGTAATTCATTTTACTGCATTGATTTTATTAAGATTTGGTTCTGTAGCATTAAAAGAAAATAAAATTCCAACTTCTAGTCTAATTGGCTTTGGAAACTATTCTCTCTGAACTCGGTCTGTTGAATCCCCCTTTTGAAGTATTGTTTCCAGCTGTGCAATATTCATCCGTATTTCAATTTCACTACTGAATATTCGGTCCTATGCGTCAGGCTTGTTATCGGTAGCGGCTAGTGAAGCTGCTTTCAGATTATATTCACTTTTCATCCTTTTTTTGAGAAACAAGAGATTTGAAAAGCCACACACAAACCCAGAGGAGTTGTGTAGTGTAGTGAAGGGATAATCGAAATCAAAGACTGAATAATGCTATGACACGGAGACTAACATGAGGAGGTGCACGGTAGGAGGAGAACAGCTTGTCTGACATTGACGCCTTCGATCAGAAAGTAGGATTATGGAAAAGTGGTCTAATTTATTCCAGTGAAATAGACGCGGCACAAAACCAAAGAATCTGAATAATTATATAAATTCGAATGCTTCTTAACATTCCAAGTGTAACTAACCCGATATTTATTCTCAACGGAGCTTGTAATTCTGAACTACAATCAAGTGACAAGGACGAAATATGAGCTGAAATTCTATTCCTCATATCTGCACACCACTCCAACGTGAGAACTAGAAATTTTAACAGATTTAACGGCTATTTTCAACTGAATTGTGACTCGACGAAAACTACACCAAGACCATTCAAGTACTATTATCAATTATTATGTAAAAATTCAGTAAAGAGATGGAAAGATTTTCAACAAAAAAAGTAATATTAGCTTTGTCAAAGGCAAGCAACAAAGTAAAGTTTTTACGAAGGATTAACTTTTGTGTAGTTACATAAGCCTTTCTTCATGTTTCATATTTTGTACAGATAGCCGAAATATTGAATCGGCATGATATCAATTAATCACTCGATCCCAATCCAAGGAGAGTAATGATGGGCGCTTTTGTGACGTACCCTCATCGCCACTTAGGATACGAGTCATTGAGACTTTATTAATGTTTATTCACGAAAGAGTCGGTTAAGAAATACCAAAGTAGTTTTATTCTGCTTTACAGAAGAACCATTATTAGTCTGAATGCAGGTAGATTACCAACTCGCCTCTTCAACCCAAGATTATAATCAAAAACCCACTTATCTCAATAACAAAAAAAAAATTGGATCAGAGTCAAGGATAATACTTATAAACTGGGTCTGAGTAAGTTTCTCAGAGATCAGTTTTCAGCGATCACTTTACACTAAAAAGCACACCTTCCATCTCCTCTCAGCACTTTAACACACCTCTCTATGACATAATTTCCTTTTCATTTCACGTTTCTAGAAATACCTATTTCGATTGAAAGGTAAAGTTTACACAGAAGGTGAGATTCTTAAATCAAATAACATCAAAAAGTAGTAAAAAGGTTAATTGATGGGGGAAGGCGCAATAATTCTTTTCAGAACATAAATAAATAAATACAGTTTTATTTTCTCTTTCGTTTTTAGAGCACTCAAGGAAATTTGAAAATGTTCTACATTTAAAAAATATGTGTCTTTGCAATTCCGATTTGAATGTATCGTTCGCATATTTATAACATTAGTTTCATATTTTTCAGATGCCTCAATGCAATCAGAATTTTTTTGAGAATTGTTTTGTTTTCAATTTAAATATAAAATGAAGAAAACTTATGTTTATATATAATAGAGAGTGAAAAGGATTCAGATGAATAAAAAAAAACTATGGGTTCTCTAGTAATATCACGCTCTTCCTATTGTTTTATATAAGAATGATTTTACTATTATATTCACCTGCAATGCTTTGAATTAACTATAATGTTCAGCCTAATACGCACAAAGTGGATTGCTTCCAGCCTATAACATTTATTATGTAGAAACCTTATTCAAGCATGACTTGGTCAGAAAACTGAAAATGTCCGATTTTAATTTTTAATAGGATTAAGAAAGCGAATGAGATTGCACATGAAATATATAATCCCTCCATTAATTATCAATATATAATAAATTGTATACATAATTGTCAATTAATGTAATTAAAATTTTGTGTGATTTTTTACGCCCATTATTTACACGGAAATAAGTAATATAATTTTTTCCCCTCGTTACTAAATTAATGATTTATAATTTCATTTTATATATTGTTACAGTAATTATTTGCAAAAAAACTCTAAAAGTATAGCTAATGTTGAGAATTATGAATATAAGACTGTTTTTGATGAAAACATTAAACAGAAAAATTATACAGCAAGCAATGTAGTATGAAAAAAACTTGCAGTGTTTAGATGTACTTCATTTTTCTATAATTATCGACTTATAGCATCTGTATTTTTGTTAAATATGGTAATATTTTTAACAACGAATGTAAGAGACATCTCTTAAGGACCGCTTGATTTTATTAACGTCACACTAGAAGACAGAAGACGGCAATTGGCGACGGACATTGTTTTTGTGAGCCTCGGTCAAGTGACGAGGGCGACACCTCAGCTGACACCCCATGACAACGGGAGGCCATTGGACCCCACCAGATTTAACATGCATCAGCCCCGGCTACATGGCATGTATTTAGCGGCATCGAGGCTCGAACCCACGACTCAACGAAAATAACCTACCGCGAGTCCGATGTCATCTCCTAAGGAACTAGTTATGTTTCTTTTGTGGAAAATATATATTAATTTTGAAGATTGTGTGGAAGAAGAGTGTGAGAGAAAGTAAAGGTAAAAAGAAAAATTTATTGGAGCAAGAGCCGGATATGACTAAGCTGCACCAAGCAAGGTGTAACTGCGATATACCTCGAAGTAGATATTTGAAATTTTTTTTTTTAAAAAAAAGTCGAAAATAGACAACGTCACTCAGCTATCCTAGGGGCGCGGCACCTGTGTTTACCAAAGACAATAATCCGGAAGGGAAGTAATAAAAAATATCACAAGAATGCCTCACGTGAGTGATGATCTTCGTACTTTCCTGAAAAAGGGAAGCTGTTGAGGGGACAAGAATGCATAAATATTAACTGATCTTTTTATCGTTTGTTGATATATATTTGCTTAGAAAAATTTAAAATATAATGCATAATTATTATATTTTCGACAGATATAATTATTATAAATGTTTTGTATATTTGCAACAAGTAAATAAATTTATATAAGAGTTTAACTGACACATTGAGAGATTTCGAAATACAATTTCAATTTTATTCAGCTACCAATGTTACTATTTTTGTTTTTCGTTCTCTTTCATGAACTAATTCTCTAATTTGTTTATTCGTACGAAAGCAATGAATATTATTGAGCTGGTACAAATTTTACCTCTTGATTTCCACAATGCGTAGCAATATAATTCAAACATGAGTTAAATTTTTCGAAAAAAATAAGTTCCAACCAAGCGTATGAATTCAGTTGAGGAAACCGTATCTTATAAATAATTAATTTTCCAGTGGTCTAACACTTAAATTTTGTGACATACATAAATCAGTTTGAAAAATAATAAAAATAAGCAATTCAAAGTAATTAAAAAAAAATTGTAGCAAAAAACTTAATTCAGTGCATCATATTCATTACATAATTATTTCACAGTTTATGTTTTAAAAAATAGGAATTGGTATTTTGCTGGGTTTTTTAAAAAAAAAAAAAACTGAATTAAGAATGTTTTAATCAATATATTTTGGAAACATTTAGTATTATTTTAATTTATAATCTTTCAACACTACTTTAACTTCATAGAATTTAAAAACAATTTTTTAAAATATCTTTTCTATTACACTAATTTCCCTAAAAATAATGAGATTAACATAACATAAAAAGGAGTTTAACATTATAAATAAATTTTATAAGTTCACACAAAACATTCTCGCAATCGGAAAGATTATTGGTGGTCAGATCACAAGCTTCTGCGAATCATAAAGCTTTCTCTATTATTTACCATTTACTACAATTTACAAATTGTTATAGTTTCATTTCAGAAAGAAAATGTAAATGTTCTCCAAAAATAAGTATTATCCGCAAAGACTGTTATATATATATATATATATATATATATATATATATATATAACTTTCAGCGAGTAGTGCTTATTTCTGGCGAATATTTACGTGTTCAGTTAATTTGAAATTTCGATAGCGACACCAAATAGTATTCTAGCTAAGCTATTCTACAAACAGAAGCGAATATTTCAAAGCAACGCAATTGTGCTCGAATGAATGAATATTTTCCCGCTTTCCTAAACTTCGTCTCCTATTTTTGAACAGAATAATTAAATATCTATTTTGCATAAAAGTGAAAAACGCATATTTTTTTTTTTACTAAAAGGAAAATTTTGAGAATGATATACCCATGGCAATTTATATTACTATTGGTGCTCTTTTATCTACCTGAAAAAGGTATAGATGTTTGAGCTTTCATTTTGAATATTATTAGCCAAAAGCAGCGTTAAAGGTATCCCATTTCTTATGATTGTCAGGATTAAAGAAATGAAAGAGTTTGTAATTATCTCTCTCAAATTTTCAATTCATTATTGTGATAAAGATGTAATTTTAATGCTTAAAACATTTGTTTTTAGAAACCTAGTAGGTGGAATCTATTATACGGCTTATATAATTCCTTTTCTCATAATTAGTTAAAATGTCCAAACGTAAACGCTGTTATTCATACAATTGCCTCATGAAAAAAGATAAAACTTTTTAAAAGAAGAAAGTAAAATTTATAAATATAAAGAGTATTTTTTTTCAAAGTTATTTTTTGCACGTCATAGTAATATACAGAGAGTTTTTTATACATATGATAAATCATAGAAAATGAATACGAACGAAATGCAGCAATAAAATATTTTTATAGCTTCCTCGCTGAGAGCTGATCAGATAGAACCAGAAAATTTTATTTTGTTAAATTTCATTTTGTAATGTGTTGCTGTTTGCCAATCCTCCTAACATATTTGTAATACTTAAATTCATTATGTGAATCTACGTCAAAAAAGATTAAATGGAGAGGAAACAAATGAATGTATAGAGATTTGGTAATTATTTTGTGCGCTTATTTTTTTATTAAGTATGATACACAATACTTATAAGTACTCGTATATAGTGTAAGTACAAACATGTACAAGTGTTTATTTTGTAAATTAAGCCGGGTGGAAGCGCTTTTAGCTTTATTCACTTTGGCAAAAAAAAATTAATTAATCAAGATGATTTGTTTGTCAAAAAACTCCGTAAATTCAAGTGTTAAGGTAAGAAGATCCAGGAACTCCACTGAAAAAGTGAGTTTTATACGAAGAATATCGTTGTTTTAACCATTACTTAGAAATAAGAAAGACATTTGAATAAAATTTATTTCTTATTCTGATTTATCCTTCTGTGCATAATGTTGTAAATTACTACTATTAATGCTCATTTGTTAGGACTCAGGAAGCAGTAGATTGAAATAACCCGCATTATTGTAAAGTCTTAATTTTTATCCAAGAATACCATACCACTTTATATATTACCAAGAAATAATTGAGGCAGAGATTTAAATTTTACTCATTAACTTATCTCATTTTTATTTAATATCTTCTCTACATACAGAGTTACTTTTTTCTCCCAGCGTTTCCTTCGAAAGCTCTCATTGGGGAACTCAGCATCTTCATAATAAGGGTATCTTCATTTGACGACTTCTAGGAACCAAACTATCCAATATTAAAAGTTATAATTTAACATCATTATGAAAAAAGACAAATTAATATGCAGCTCAAATGTTGCGCAGATACCTGGTTTATTATTTAGTAATGATTCAAATTTGCGATACATCTTCGTATTTCTGAGCTCGGGTTTATATATTAAGTTACATATGATACGCAACATCCTATACAAAACATTTCGCCCTTTCTGAAAAGTTAGAATTCGTGCATTCAATAAAACCTCTCTTAAAATCGAAAATATACTAAATTACTATATTCTTATACATCTGAAATGAATTTGGTCCAGCAATTCTGTGTCTAAGATCACCAGCATCTGTTGGATCAGCAACTGTAATATTACATAACTAAATCCAAACTTTTTGGACAATTGCAATAGGAGAAAATAAAATGGCTAGAGAGAGAGAAAAAACAGGTTCATATGGCGCAAAAGACAAATCTGGCTGATTTGCACAAAAAAATAGTCCGACAAATACAAAATTAATTAATGAAAATTTATAGAAAATGTATTTTATCATTACTACAAAATGGAATGAAATGAAGTAAATATTTTCAAACTGTGTCCACATGTTAAATGAAACTTCCGTGAAGCTGACTTACTGGTACAAAAGACTTTGTTTAATTCATCCATATGTAACAGCAATTATCTGTTAAATTTCTTGATAATGGAAAAATAATATAAATCTGTTCCGAATCTGTTGTTTTCTATTACATTTCTCAGTGAAAAAAATTACAAATTTTAATGTATTGTAAACTAGCTTTAACGCGATATAACTTCATAGCAAATTTTTATCTGATTTCCATTTTCCAGGAAAAATAAATATGATTTTATTATCAAAGCAATTTTCGTTACGATTTAGCAATATACAATATAAATGAAAGAATGAAATAACTCCTAAATTTTTAATAATATTATAATTTTGATTTAGAAATACATTTTAGAAACTCTTCGGACGAGGATGTTGTAAAGAGTTATAACTGATTTATTTCAGCTCGAATTTCAGTTATTTTTGAAAATTTTATTTTTTTTTTACTCGAATGAAATTGAATAATAATTATATTGTATCAGTTGCTTTGTGACTGATCTATAACAGTTAAATTATTTTTCAGCAACTAAACTTACGAACCTGCTATAACGGTTCACTCATATGAGGGATATGATTCATTTTCAGGAATTTGACGGCCAACCAAGGAAAGTAAAATCAGTGATCGCTTCTCGACAGATTCGGTAACTTGGCGAGATACTTGGCGAATCCCGGTCGAGCTGAAAGTTTTCAGAGTGGAACCTAGAGGCCCAGACCTTGCACTTAACAACGTTTAATTCAGTTGAAATTTTTGCACACACGTGTATCTCAAGTAATTGCTTTTTGGTCTTAAATCTGCATTATCAAAATTATTAATTAAATACACCGAAATGATTATAATTCAGATTTCATTTAAAGAGGGACTAAAGATTTAAAAAAAAAATTAATGTAAAACAATAATAATTTGCACTTTTGGGTATTTTATCTCATATATATGTACCCAAAAATTTTTATTTATCGTCATCTTCTTTGGAGGTGTCTTAACTAAGCGCCTCAAGCTTTTATAAATTATTCATTGTTTTGCATTAAAGAGTTATTTTTATATTTGGAATTTTTCTTGAAATAAAGCATGATATAAATAATAATTAATTACATTTTTTGTATATACTCTACTTATCGTTTTTGACTGTGTATAGAATGATGAA
>BMAW01013159.1:0-25701 GCA_019974015.1 Nephila pilipes
AGCTCCGTGAGATTGCTGAGATGACACAGATATCATATGGAAGTGTATTTACTGAAAAAGGTTTTTTGAAGTGAAGTGTAAAAGGTTTTTTCCAAGTGGGTGCCGCGATTGCTTTCGATGGAATAAAAACAGCAACGAGTCGATGATTCAGAAAGCTGTTTATCGCTATTTACTCGCAACAAAAAAAATTTCTTGCGAAAAAAAAAAAAAAAAATTTTCGTTTTGGGAAAAGATTTGGAAAAGCGTTGGAACGATTGTATCACCCTAAAAGGTGATTAACAAAAGGTGTTATGTTGATGAATAAAAAAAAAATTTGCAAAAAAAATGTTTTCAATGTTAGACTCGGGAGTTATTGATCGATGTGTTAGAAGCTTGTATACACTACATGCACTCTCTCTACACTAAAACTGATACACACAGTGGGTGATGTGCATTCATGAAAAGAATGTTCTAGAGGTCTCTAGGAGTTCCTCTTCTTGTCTAGTGAAGTCGAGATTTGTCAAATTAGACACCCAAATTTGTCTCCAGGGTCACCCTTACCTTTTCAGCATAACTCCCAAGCATTTTCTACCATTGCCTACAAAACCATCTCTCCTGCTATAAAAGTTGCTTTGAAGGGAAAACAACAAAGTCTAAAGCCCGTTCTTCGTTATTTAATTCTACCGCCATCTTTCAGTCTGATATATTAATCAGTAAGTACTAAACTGCAACGGAAGATACGCAAGAACAAAATAAAATATTTCATTAATAATCCCTGAAGAATATATAGATAAGGCCTCTCTCTCGAATCACACTTAATTTGTCAATTCTAGAATATGCAATAATAATAAAATCTGAGCTTAGCTAATCCCTCGTTCTGATTCAAAGATTTCTAGCTGGTTCTTATCTTAGCATTTTAAATAAAATTCGCTTCAACCCAAAATGCTAATTAAGATGCATCAATCCAAATTATAAATACTTATCAGCAAATCTTAATCTTCTATCGCCCTTCTTTTTCCTTCAATTCTATTTCATTCATGTATCATTATCTCTGATTCATTTCAATTCATTTAGATCTTTATCTAATTTACCTAATCACATTTCATTTTGGTTGGGAAGAAATTGTTATTTTATGCAATTCAAATTACTATAAAGTCCCAGGGATTAGTGAAGAGAGAATAGCGAATAACCCAAAGTCAAGAACTAAAAACAAATGACTACTTCCACGAATCTCACATTTGTTTATTCCATAGTCATCTTTCTCTCCGTTTCAGTCAAAACATGCAAAATCCTTAAGTCCAAAAACAATGCCACAAAGAATGAAAGCGAACGATTCTGCATTGAAAAAAGTTATCAACTTAAATATTAAAATTAAAGCAAACGGTACAATATTAAATTAAATATAAGTATATTAAGGTAAATGCAATTATGGGGTTGTTGTAAGAGGAAAATAAAATAAATTTTAATATATTAACCTATTCCCAATAACTTGCACTATCACGAATGGTGCAATAGAAATATAATAAAAATGAAAAACTTCAGATGTTTGCTTTCATATAAGTTAAGGTATAAAGCAGGCTTCTTAGCTACATCACAAACCCCAAAAAATAGTTTAAGAACATAGTTTATCAACAACATAATTGATAATCAAATAATAGTTTAGGTAATATAATAGCTAATAATTACATAACCACTAAGATAACGTAAGTTATATTCCAAGTAACATTCAACATAATAGTAAATAGTTATATTAACAAACATTTTCTGTATTATAATCATTTTATTGAAAAAAACTGAATTATGAAAACTGGGAAGCTCTTTTATATTAAAGATAAATTAAAATTAATATGATAAATAACTTAAGAAATAGTGTTGCTGAAGAGGCATGACGTTTCACATTAGTATCACTTATCGATAGCCTTTAACGTGCTTAATGATAATAACTTAATAGTTAACAGTTTTATCGCATCTACTTATTTTTATCGACGATTCATTTAGAGTATGTATAAATGAAAATGTAGATGTATGCATTACGTTCGGTATTTATATGTAATTCATTGGAATTTTGCCTTGGTTGCTTAAGAATTCTTTCGTATTTACTGAGAAGATCTAGAAACAAACAGAATGTGGGGGGATCGTATTCTGTCATCCTAAACCGGGAAGTTAATCTTAATTTTTTTCTTCAGACATTAGAGTTTGGATTCCATACGAAGGGGTACCGAAATGTTTTAATAATTACTAAGAAATAACTGGGACATCTGGACAAAATGTATTTTTCTTATTGATTCTTCTGTACACAGTGTTGTAAATTACAGCGATTAATACTGATTAGTTTGGTTTCAGAACGCCGAAGATTGAAATAACCTGCAATATGGAAAAGATAATAGTTCAATCTGCAAAGTCCTACAGTGATGGTCATCGAAAAGTCAAGAGTGAGTGATTGTAAAGGTTTTATTAGCACAAGAGCCAGATTTGGCTATGCTGCGCCAAATAAGATTTTACTGTGGTATAGACGTGAACAAATTGAAAAAAGACAAAAAAGGGTTGATAAGGAGGAGGGTCAAAAATAGAGAAGGATCGCTATGGTAACTCGGTTTATCCCAGTAAACCTGTGACGTTGAGCTATTCAAAGTTTTCTCTTCACTAACTAACCTTGGGGACTTTAATTAAGATTGAATCCTGGAAACAACATTTTTTCCCAACCAAAATGAAATGTGATTAAGAAAATGAGAGGCAGGTAGAAATAAATTGAAATAGTTTAGATAGGAAAGTATATAGGCAAAGTAAAATTGAGACGATAGAGGTCGTGTGTCACTAGCGTTGAGTATATGCCTTATAGGTGGTAGACGAGATCAAGAGTTGCTACGGGTGGTAATGATCATAGTGAGGTCAAGAATCAAATCAACCTATAATGGGAAACCTATAATCTAGGGTGTTATCTTGGAGAGCAAGTATTCTTTAAACATTATATTACAAAGTTGATAAATAGTTAGGTGAGACTTGACTAGTGTATTCTTGAGATAGTTATTGACTTTTAGAGTCAGTTGTATTTGACTGAGTTATGGCACAAGATTCGAATAGGAATATTTATTCGCCGCAAACCCCACGGGAAAGAAAAAGATCATTAGGGTGCATCTGGGTCATGATGCCCGTACTTATCAAACGGAGACAAGTCTCAGAGGTCCCCTGATATAATCCCCAGGGGAAGGGTGCCGGCTCTAACCCCAGAAGCTAGGTACCCATTTTAGTCGCCGCTTACGACATGCATGAACTGCCATACCCGGTCACCACACGGGTCTCGAAAAGTCAAGAAACATTAGAAGAAATTATTCTGGATGGAGACTACGTAGTAAAATCGTGAGAATATTAAATAAAATTAAGTTTCTATCTCGATTATTTTTAGTAATAATGAAAACCTAATGATACGCTGGGATTATAATTAAAACTGTACAATACTGTGGGTTACTTCAACCAGCGGCTTTCTGTAACTTGAATAGCTGTAATTTACAGTATTATGTACATAAGGATCAAATAATTTGTAGAATAAATTTTATCCAGATACCTCGGTTATTTCTTAGTAGTAATCAAAACTTCACGATGCTCACTTGTACATTAGGTACGACTAATATTTCATGCACTGATGACCATTCGGTAAAAGTGCATCTCCAAGCGAATATAGTTGATTTTCAAAACAAACAAAGCAATCAAACAAAAAAAAACCCCTTAAAATAGTAATCTCGCGTGTTAAGTCGTGTTGTCTTCAGATAAATTTTTAATTTACAAGTCAGATTCGTTGACGACTTTCACAAACTCCGTGGACAACCAGTCAATGTCTTTAGATTATTTCTTTCTTTTCCTTGACTCTTCTTTCATGAATGCCTTTTATACGGCTACTTAATTATGTATTTTAACATGCACAAGGACTTTTCTTGTCAAAAAATAGAAAGTTCTTACATACATGGATAGCATTATAGATATTAACAAATTAACGTGAATAGTATTGCAAATATTAATATGGATGGTATTATGGACATTAATGTGGCCTCGGTAGTTTAGGAGTAATGGTCGCGGAATCATAGCCAGCATTGTTTTCGTGCCCTGATGACACTAAAGACCTGCCGTGTAGCGGGACTGATGTACGTTAAATATGATCGAAGTCCCAAGTCTTCCTGTGGGGAGGAATAGAAGTTTGGAGAGGTTGGTCCCAGCTCAGGTATCGTAGTCGTCATTTGACCGAGACTCAAAATTACGAGGTCCGTTGCCAGTAGCCCTCACATTTCTTCTTAGTGCGGCGTTAATAAACAATCACACATATAAATATTAACATGGATGGTATCATAGTTTATAATATATTAGCTAATAACTGTCCCGATTGCCAGTAATTCTTGTTGGCGTTGCAAACCAACTTCAACCTCAGTGCCAACTAATACTTCAAGGTACGTGAAGGACACGTGGAGTACTTTGGGCACGTGAGTTTGCTTTATACGCGGTTTGACTATGGCACCTTCAATAAAAAATCGCTTGTGATATCACTTCTAGATTATTTTTTTGTGTCATGATTCTTCTTCCTCTTTTTATGAAATTCAGGTTAATTTTTAGTTCGGATGACGTCACGACTTTGTATTAAAAGCAGGTATTAATACCTTTCCTTCGTTCTATTTTAAGTATATGAAAAAATCGAAACAAAATTAGAAATAACAAGGCAGCCAAAGCACAAGGTTTTGTTGAAGCGTAGTCAACAATTGATAATGATTAGTCAGTGGTATGGACAAGAGCAGAGGAACGATTAAAGATGTATTCGATGCAGAGGTGTCAGATATTTAAGGCACTCGAATGATCTTGTTTCCCTTCTCAAGGGTTTTTTATTCTCTTTGCTGAACACAGGTAACTCATCCCCTAGATATCCTAGTACTCCTTTATTTTGACCCTCCTGCTTGTCAACCACTTTTTAAAATCCCCCTTTTTTGTACTTTTTCAATTGTTCAGAACACAGTTACATCTTGTTTGGCGCAGCATAACCAATATCTGGCTCTTGCTCCATTAAATTTCAACATCACTCACATAGTCGGATAAAAAGGAAGAAAATGATGAACCAAGACAGACTCCAATCACACATTCTGAGCCTTCGATTTTAGTTTATATTAACGTCGCACTAGAAGCAACACGAGGGCTATTGGCGACGGACCTAGTAATTTTGAACCACGGTCAAGTGACGAGGACGACACCTGAGCTGGCACCCCCCTCTCCTCATCCACACCACGCCAACGGGAGGACTTTGGGCCCCGAACAGATTTAACGTGCATCAGCCCCGGCTACACGGCGGGTCTTTGGCGGCCAAGGATCGAACCCGCGACTGAACGAAAACCGCTGGCCGCTAGTCCACGACCTTGACCACTAGGCTACCGCGGCCCCTTCTGAGCCTTCGAAGCAGCAAGGTTGTTACTAAGTTATTTTGAGCAAAGGGGATCTCGGATTAGGGTAGAACAAATTAGGTCAATCATTCAAGACAGTTGATAAAACAATAAATTCAGTTATCTTTCAATATTTTAAGTGTTCTTATAATAATATTTTTTTTGTAATACGCAATTGGCTAATATTTGTATATATATACATAGCACATACATAACCATAAATTTATTTTCTTGAATCAACCGGTTACTTCGTAATTTAACGCAAACACTCGTTACGCAGACGATTCATATCGAAATTGGAACTTATATTATCACTCATTTTATATTAATATTTAATAGATGGTTCCCTTAATTTACGGTTTAGTAACCCTGGAACCCGACTACCACGTGTTAATAGGTCAGGTAGTACTAATGAGAAAGGAATGGAGTAAATGGATACAAAATGTTGACTCGAAAATAACACCAACAGAAAAAGTCAGGATAACAAATACAAACAATCAGAGTAGTTTGCAGCTACATGAAGAAGCAATGGAACACTTGTTTTTATTCTTTATTAATGTCGCACTTAGAAGTCTCCAATGCTTAACGCCCGCCTGTACATTGTCTGGTGAGGAGCGAGAGTAAGTTGCCACTCATTATAACCCCCTCAGCATCAGTGTGCAAGTGAATGAGTTGACAGTAAAGAGTAAGGATCGCGAAGTGATGTGATACGCCAAAAGTAAACTGCGCGTATCACGAAAGTTACGCGAAAGGATTTAAAATAATAAAAGGAACTGTTGTTATTAAAGTTATAAGTCTGCTAGTGCCTGAAATTTATCCAGATTTCTCGATTATTTCTTAGTAATAATTGAAACTTTACGATACCCTCCCCCCGGAAGTCCGAAAAATAAGGGGGTTTCTTATATGTTAAAATACAATGAGTTGTGTGCATCACACATGGGTATCTACCGATAAATATCACAAGGTGCTACAAGACGCAAGTGACTGCCCTTAAAAGATATTCACGTGTCGCCGAACTAAAACATTTATAGACGTTCGCAGAAATAGTGCACGCGGAAAAAAAATTGATTTCACAACGTCTTCCAACAAGCGTATTCCACGTCGAAAAGAATTCTATAATTCAAATATTTATATCAAATAAAACTTTCATAGCGCGTCATTGAACCTCTCAAGGCCACACGAAAGCAAACTTGCTTATTTGCTGAGTTAGATTTAATGCAATAACCGATCTTTTTACGGCGTTAAAGCAATGAGAAGGCATGCTTATGTAAGACTGGAGACATGCAATTCAAAATACAAATATCACGAATAAGTCCAGAAGTATGTCACCAATTCTACAATGCTATATTGGTCTTGAAATTTTCTATCGTGTCATTTAAGAATATCTTTTGCGATGAATAGTTTATAAGTCACGACAAGATAATCATTGCATTTGATTGATTCAATGATTATTTATTAACCCTCTATGTCGATTCCCTGGAAAAGAAGGTTACTGGCGATGAACCTTGTTATTTTAAGCCGTAGTCAAGTGATGAGCGCAACACCTCAGTCGGCAGCTCATTCCATACCACAAAGGGGAGGGGGTAATTACTTTAAGAGCCGACATATAATATGCATCAGCCCCGCTACAGCAGCGTCTTAAATGGAGTTTTTTTAGTTTATTTTTTGATTAACGTCACACTAGAAGCAACACGAGGGCTATTGGCGACGGACCTCGTCATTTTGAACCTCGGTCGGTCAAGTGAAGAGGACGACACATGAGATGGTGCCCCCTCTCCTAACATCCATATCACACCAACGGGAGGACTTTGGTCCCGGACAGGTTTCACGAGCATCAGCCCCACTACACGGCGGATCTTTAGCGGCCAAGGTTCGAACCCGCGACTGAACGAAAACCGCCAGCCACGAATCTGAAACCATGACCATTAGGCTACCGTGGCCATGCGTCTTAAATGGAAACAAGACACCAAGGAAACAACGCCATATATGAGCTCGTGATCATTATCATTCGTCCACCGCGACCGTATCGGACAGCAACGATCGTGACAACTGCGCATGCGCCAACCGACTGACTATGCAAGCAAGAAACCCGTCGCACTCAGCAGCATGTAAGAGCAGAGAATTATGATTGTTTTTTAGAGTAACAGGAGAACTGTTGGCGACGAACCTCCTAAATTTGAGAATCGGGCAAGTGACGAGGGCGACACATGAGCTGGCACCTCCCTCATCAAGATTCTACACCACGCGAATGGAAGGGATTGGGATCTCGACCATATTTAACGTGCATAAGCTCCGCTACACGGCGGGCCTATAGTGGTATCAGGACTCGAACTCTCGACTCGACGGAAACAACGCTGATCGTGAGTTCACGACCATAACCTCTAAGCCACCGCGGTCACAGATATCAGTTACAGGATTCAACACCTATTTGGTGTTTGACATGTTTTGCATGACATTATTTAATAAGACTTGAAAATGGCTGTAGAGTGAAATAATGAAGTAAATACAACACAAATTGACTTATATATTGTAAACATAGCCAATACGTCACTATACATTTACATTCTCGAATTAACCAGTTTCTCAGTAATTTAAAGCAAATATACGTTACGCAGAAAATTTGTATCGAGGCAGGAACATATATTATCGCTTAGTTTATGCTAATAATGTAATTCGCTATTCACTTAATTAACCATGGACACCAACTACCATGTGTTAGTAGGGTAAGGCTGTATATTAAAACTTCATTCTTTGAAGCAAAGAAGGGTAAAAAAAGAACACATACAATTGCTTTAGTAAATTAAGGTAATCTTAGTTACGACAGTTCAACATCGGAAATCAATAGAAATAATTCATCTGGAAAAAAGTAGTTGAATAAAAAAATATTTCACTCAAATCAATAATAATTTTAATTCAGAGGTTAATAAACTTTTATATACACTAACGAAAATTAGCATACTGCAAGTTTGATAAGTGTTTTTTTTATAAAATATGATGCCACATTGATAATTCAAAGTGACAAGTAGAAGATAATTAACAAGATTAAAGTCATATGGAAATAAAAGAGTGTAAATAAATCTCTTCAACGTTAAAGAAATGTAAAGCACCACAAATATATTTTTTCAAAAATTTCAATAGGTTGCAATAAATTAAAAAATATTATAGCTTAGTAAAAAAAATTATCAAATTTATTTTTCGTTTTATTACAACCGGAAACACATTGGATCATATCATTTCTCCACAAAAATATAACCCCCCTATTTATTCTTGGAGGTTTACTTTAATAAAATTAATCGAATTAATTTATTGATTTAATTGAATATCGCAGTTCTTTTCTTCCTTTCTCAAATTATATGGAAACCCAGAAAATCACACACACACTTCAAAAGTAACAAAATAATAAATTACTCACTAAAAAGGTAACAAATAAATAGTATTGTAACTGAGAAATCGATAAAATAAATTTTAGAAAAAATCAGTCAAATGAATCCTTAAAATCCGTTTCTTTAAAAAATTATTTAGCAGTATTACAAATAATTATAGGTAACACAATTAGAAAGTACTTTTCGGTCAAAAGAATTAAAAACCATTTTATAAAATCACTCACAGAATGTATCTATTAAATAAAATCACGAAACATAGTTCAATCAATTACTACAGAAAACTCTTCTAAAGAATAACCGGAAACCTGATAGAACAATTTAAGAGTAACAGACAGACATGTACAATCCTCTACTTAAGCTACAGTTCTATAGGAAAGCGGAAACATTATCTGGCGGCAGCAATATTGCCATGGGTGACGTCGTTAACCTTCCTAGTCAAGTCTTTTCAAGGAAACTACAGCTTTCTTGGTGTTTTGCGCTCAGGTCGCATTCAAAGCTCATTAGCAAACCATGCTATCTGGTTAACATAGACAACGCTTTGGGGACGTCATCTACCGCAATATTGAGACCGCCATATACCGGTTCCGCTTTCTTTGGAAACCATGGCTTTATAAATTATAAAGCCTTTTCTTACTTTATTCTGCAGTTCTTACTAAGCTAAGAGAATCCCAAAATTACACAGTCAAATGAAGAGAAAGTCATACGTAGAAAATATCAAATTTATTTTTTTTTTTCAGAACAACAAATAATTACTATTTAATCCTTATCCTACTTTATCCGTGGTAAGGACTTCTGAAAGAGTCTGATTTAATGTTTAAATAAAATAAAAATAGTTTTTCTTTCCATCCATATCGAGTTCGAGATCTTATCCGAATTAAGTATGAAGGTTCGAGTTTTTAATGTTAATTAACGTCGCACTAGAAGCAACACAAGGGCTATTGATGACGGACCTCGTAATTTTGAACTTCGGTCAAGTGACAAGGACGACACATTAGCTCGCACCCTACTCTCCTAACTTCCACATCACACCAATGGGAGGACTTTGGAGCCCCGACTGATTTTAACGTGCATCAGCACCGGCTACACAGCGGGGGTCCTTAGCGGCCAAGGTTCGAGTTATTAACCCAATGTAGATTCATTTGGAGTTAATCCTATGGCTCCTCACTCAACGCAAATTCAATGCCGATGTTTCACTTGATAACTACCGATCACTACCTTTATCAAGCACTTAAATACAAACTCAGTATTAAACGCTTCACTGTTTATTGATACATTTCCTCAGTTCCATAAATTAAATCTGATCTAATCTACATACGTCACGTTTCATTTCAAATAAATCCATTTAAAATTCCCCAAGTATTAGTTGGAGGGAAAATCGCTATAGAGCACCCGTCAAAAAATGAGAAACCACCAGAACTGTTACCATTGTATAAGATCAAGATTCGGCACCATTTACTTGTCACCAAATCATTCTCTCTCAAGATGAATACTTGATAAAACCAGAACTTGGTCACAAGTAACAGTCGCAAATACATTTCACTATCCAGATGGCAGAACAATGACAACATTTCTAAGGATGAGGAAGACTTATGGATAAACAGTTCTTCTTTATTCGCATTCTTTTTTCAAAGAATTCAATTAGTTCTTTCTATCAAAAGCTTTTATGAAACAGATTTTATTTCGAGAACAGTAAACATACATATATACAATTATTTTTTTTTAAAAAAAATAAGTAATAAATATGTTATAATTCGCTTATAAAGAAGGTCGTTCAATAAGTAGTTAGAAATTCGAAGAGTTGGTGATCTTAGCATCGAAAATTGTTTGTTTTTAGTAAACGTCATGACTCACCAGACAGCTGCCTAAGTCTCAATTACTCGCATTAATGATAATGACACCTTTCGCACCTTAAACATTCTTCGTCATAACTTTTCCGGCTGATGAGATCATCTTCACCTTCTCTGGAGTAGATTCATCGGAAGCACACCGACGCTGATAACTTGACACGGCAGCAATCAAATTATGATTTGGCAGCAAATGACTATCAAATCAAAACTAATTTATGAATCCACATCAAATTTATTTCGGTTCCATTTAATAGCTGGCAGTGCCTAATGATAACAACAATTTACTACAATGATGTCATCTGTCTTCAAATACAAATACTTTTTGAATCACTCTCGTAACACATCGATCAATAACTCCCGAGTCTAAAATTGAAAAAAACATTTTTTTTGCAAATTTTTTTTTTATTCATCAACATAACACCTTTTGTTAATCACCTTTTAGGGTGATACAATCGTTCCAACGCTTTTCCAAATCTTTTTTTTTTTTTTCCCCGCAAGAAATCTTTTTTGTTGCGAGTAAATAGCGATAAACAGCTTTCTGAATCATCGACTCGTTGCTCCATCGAAAGCAATCGCGGCACCCACTTGGAAAAAACCTTTTTCACTTCACTTCAAAAAATCTTTTTCCTGGTCCGATTGACTTAAAATTTTGACACGTTTCAAGCAAAGGTTAGTACTCTAAAAAGACCTGGTTACTGGTTTACTACGAGCGCCATCTCTGGGTTAGTCTCGGGAGTTATTGATCGATGTGTTATATATCTCTGTGTGTGGTATATATACAAGTTTTGAGTATGAAATGGTGAAGTTTCGTGACGCAAGAGCCAGATATAACCATGCTGCGCCAAAACAAGGAATAACCGTGACATAGACGTTGGAAAGAAGAGGAAAGAAAGTTAAAAATGCTTGACAAGAAGGAAGGTCGAAAATAGAAAAGGATCGATAGGGTTTCCCGTGGGCGTGTCAGCCATGTTTACCAAAGACAGTAAACACCATGGGGAAGAAAAAAAAATCACTAGTATGCCTCGTAATCATAGTACTCGTACCTACCTGAAGAGGGCAAGCTCCCGAGGGCATATAATTTTTAAATCGATGAATGACGCGCCTGTATTTTTAGAAGCTATAAATCCGCGCACACAAGTATGTACAAACATTTTTTTTTTACTTAAAAGAATACGATTTATATAAATAAACCTGTTTGAATGCTTTTAAAAGGAAATAAATCTTTTAAAAAGTTTATATTCAGAATAATAATCACAAGCTGAGAGTTTTTATTTTTATTTAATTATTTGTGAACTATAAAATAAATAACTTGAAAATAAATACGTTTATCAATGGCACGATCAATACAAATCGTAGTTTTTGTTAATTTCATGTATGTAAGAAAAGTCAGACAAAATATTTTGCTATTGAAGCCTTATCATTTAAGGAACAAATTTTCCGTCCAAAATTGTATCACAATTGAATACATAACTCCCTTCATCTACAAACGCACATTTATTTGATCATTTAATGATTATTTACGAGCTTTTAAATATAATTAAATACAAGTATTCTTACTTGTCTAAGAATTCTAACTTAAAAATCTAAACCATAGTATTAATATAAGTGGAAAATAATTGCGCCATTTTCTGTTTGAATTATATCTAATTTGAAATACGGCATAATATAATAGCACATCTTAGAGAAGAAAAATAATTATTAAAAATATATAAAAAAAATAGTACGAATGATGCGGTGAGAGAGATGAGAGAATGGTGGCGAAAAGCAGACAAGAAATGTGTGAGCGAAATGAACAAAGGTTATTTGAAGAGAGAGAAAAAAACAGATCAGTAAAAGAATGGTGAATTGATAGTTGTTTGATCTTTCCATAAAAAAAAGAACAATAAAACAATAACTTCAAGCATTGCATTTTCGGGGGAGGGGGAGTGGAAAGAACAAGTTACTGTCAAATCGAATACAGTACGCTCTTCCAAATTAACAATATCAAAAGAACAAGTTGTCTCGTTTCCTGTCCCTGTCGCAGAGTACAAAATCACCATTAGGCTTTAAAAAAAAGTCATTTACCTGATCAAATCCCTCTGTTTCTTCAAGGATATCCGGGAATCTGCCGGGTCCCAACGGCAAAATCGGAGCTCGAAACATAACGGACGGATCACCAAGATGCCACCGCTGCCACACAAATAAGTCACACGCTGGACGAATCTACCAGACCTGCCACCGAAGCATTTGCAAATAGAGTGGCGTTGCAACCACCTCTTCCAGTATCAACAACAAACAGAAAATAAATGATAACACAAAGAATGCACAAAACATTAATCGAATAAAAAGACGCAAGGGGGAAGGGAAGATGAAGCCGTTCGTCGCTTTTTGTGTGTCATCGTGTAGGAACAGCTGTACAAGAAGGCACGGAGTGGGCAAGTACAATCTTAAGAGGCACGTTTTCCAAACGCTGACGATTGACGGTGGTGTGACGTATTCATGAGAATCGTTACGTAAATTGATACGTGGAACCGGTGTAGATGTACCCCACAGTAGCCAATAATAAACCTGGCTGATTATGATATCGAAACCATTTAAGTCACCACTGAATGGACCGATGTTTCCTGTGTGTACTCGAAAATAACCAAATCTGTCAAAATTATGGATGTCAAGATCTCTCGCTTCAGGAGTTATTCAGGACAGAAAAGAGTCTTTTGAATGAATCAGAACTTTTTTAAACATATATTTAGGTAATTATAATAAAAAAAATATTTGCTCTTTGGTATTTAAAATACCGAAGGGTAAAAAGAAACAATTCTAATCATGCTGGCAATCAAAATAAAGAAAAATGACAGAGCTGTTTTGAAATTTAATGCATCCAAGACATTTGTGTTATTACTGAAATTTCCTTCGCTTTTTTTTTCTCCGTTTATTGAGGGGTTGGTGAACGAAAACAAGAGAAAGGAATGATAAGGTTTAATTTTTCAAAATCTGTGCAGAATAATAAACATTTTACAAAGTGGCGCACGATTTAAGTTATACAGTAGAACCCCATTATAGCGAACTGTAGCGGCCCCGATAAGAAATTCACTTTTACCGAAGGTTCACTATATCCAATTTTGAAGAGACTTTTTATTTGCATTTAATGATAGTTTTGTTGGAAACAATCATTGTGATAACACACAGTTTACTAATAAAGTATTAATTGAGTATTAGAGTACATATAAACTAATTTTTAATGTTTTTTTCAGTGTCTATATATATATAATGATTTAACTTTAATTCGTATTAGTTTCTCATAATAATAATTTAATTTCCTAATTTTACCCCATTCTCTCATTTAAAAAGTAAAGCTTTCATTCTTATTTCCTGATACCATTCCTTTTTAATTTAATTTATGCAATCACGCGTTCTCGAAAATTCGCAAAATAAGCAGATCCCACGCCTTCAGTCCTGTAGGGATGATCCCTACTAGATTTTAGGTCTGCAATTAAATTCTCTCGAAATCCTCCCATTTATCCCACATGTTCTATGACGTTTATTGCGAAAAATTTCAGCTATATACCTCAAAACCAAATATTATGTAACCAAAAACACAGTTTCTAAACACAAAACAGGTTGTATATAACCCAAAACACAGCGAAACGCCCTCTCTTGCTCTTACACTCCTCTCTGATGATCATCTGAGATATTTATGGTGTTTCGCTTCGGTCTTGATGGCCGAAGCCCGAATAAAGTCTGACAAAATAAAGAATAATTCGATATAAAAACCAACGTTTTTATATGGTGGCAAAGTTTATTAGAGAAATTTATTGAAATATTAGTTAAAACTGTTATTTATTTTTAACTTTAAAATTTACTTAAAAAGAGACATTTGTGAGAGTATTAAAAAATTCATAATACTCATAAAATCAAAACATGCATTTGAAAGTTTGTAAGCCATTCTATTAAAAAAAAATGGGAACCCTAATTCAGAAAAAATTATTGTGATAAGACATGGCGCCAAAGATTGGAAACTTTCTTTCTTGCGAATGATTACTGACTAAAAGTCAGCAACCCTTACTATCTCGGAGATAGTAAAGGGGAGATAGTATCTCCCCTTTGTGAATACAAAAGGTTTACGATATCTCATGCGGTGTGGGGAATGCCCGGTGCTCCCAGAAGGGGAAAGAAATTTTTTCCTCAATCCTAAAAGCGCCGAGAGGAAAGAATATTTTGACTTATTAAAACTATTGAAATATTAGTTAAAACTTGTCGCAAACGTCTAAATATTGCATTGTTAGGCGAGTACGAACGATTCCCAAAATTTCAAAGCTCTAACATAGCTTGATGGGAAGTTGGTTAAATTAACGATCGAAAATTTGATGACACACACACACACCAAGTGAAATTCAGAAAAACGTTGTAAAAAATCTTTTCGGCCATGTATGCAGACTATTCCATTAATGTTGAACAAACGTTTAATATCCTTCATGTTATAGGTATTATGTGTGTGTGTTGATATTTAAATAATTGATGATTATCCTAAGATGGTAAAATGTTTTACGAGGCGCCAGTATGGATATGAAAACAGCGGCTAGATATAGAAAGGAGAGAGATCAATTGTCCATCCCACAGCCATTCTGATTTTTCAATAGGTGGGCTGAAGAATGGGATCTGCACAGAAGACCAATGAATTCATAGATATGGTGAAGGATGAAAGAATACTATTAGTTAGGTAGTCAACCAGTGGTTAATTCTATAAACGGTAGGGAGAATAAAAACAACGGGATTTGAGACAGAAGGTTAGGAATGTTGTCTTTCAGGTTCAGTTCATAATAAGCAGACTTTTATTTTCTCAGGAATGAACTGTAAGTGTTTAAAATAGCATTGGCTAAATAGAAATCCAGTAGAGACCAGTGAAAAAGTTCACTGTAACCGAGTTTTCTATAACAAAGTTCGATTGTACTTAGCCGGCGTACTTTAAATGCAAACTTATTTATTTAGAACTAGTTTAATTCTGGCCTTTTTTTAAAACTACAATTCCTATAATGTGATCTTTCAGCATGCAGTAGTTTCTCATCTCACGCTAAAAATTTGATTTGAATAGTTTTTAATTAATGTGGTCCTTCACAAAAGGCTGAACATGACAAGTCTCACCATTCAAAATGTATGTCAAATGATAAGGATAACATCTGAGCTAGAACCTTATTACATTGTGATAAGACTTCATGACCCAGCTGAATTTATGAGCAATAAGCCTTAATATTTTATTCAATAACTTACCGATGTCGAACACCACGTAGCTCCTTGACGAACCCGACGACGGCGGTCCTGCGAATGTGAACTATTCCGTATTTTTATACACCTTATAGAATTGCTATTCCAATTCCTAGACAAAGTGTTTGAATTCGAATAAGTAGCTCATCGAAAACTCTCAGAAAAATAATTGCACTAAACTTGTTACAAAAGAATAAGTATTTGCTGTGTAACTCTGGAACAAATAATAATATGGAATTCATTGACTCCCACAGTTAAAAATCATCGACTCATTAAATGATTCTGAACATGACATTTTTGAAAGATGTTTCGTAATAGCTATAAACTCCTTATCATTTTAAATCATTAACAATAATATGTATTCCGATTTTTTTTAGTGAGTGAATGTAAAGTTTATTGGCGCAAGAGCAAAATATGGCTATGCTGCGCCAAGCAAGATTTAACTTCGGTCTGGACGTAAAGATATCGAAAAAAATACCAAAATTGGTTAACAAGGAGGGTCGAAAATAGAGAAAGATAGCTAGGTTAACACGGGGGCATGTCACCCATGTTTACCAAAAAGAGGAAACTCCATGGGAAAGAAAAAGATCACTAGGGTGCCTCGGGATCATCAGATTTTTTTTTTTTTTTTGAAGTAATATATTTCGCGAAATATTTGACAGTTTGATTGTTTATTAATGTAGCACTTAAATGCAACGCGATGGCTGATGGCGATGGACCTCGGTCAAATTATGATAACGTCACTTGTGTGAGCTGGTTCATTCCATCTTCAAACTCCGCACCACAGCCAAGTGGACATGTCGTGAGCTCGTGATTTGACTTTGATTTTGACAAATAACTGACGGAAGAAATGTGGCTGTTGAAAAGATTAATAACAAAAGTAAACTAATAAGTATTTAAAAATACCTATATTTAAGACTACGACATTTATATTCATGAAGCATATGAACTATACCGAAGAAATAAATAAGTTTCGATAAATATTTTTAACTATTTAGGTCATTTATTATGTTTCGGAAATATATTTTCTTAAATAATGTTCCACTTATTTAACTTTGTAGAAACTTTTTTTTTTGGTCCTTTGTTATGAACTTTACAAATACCAGTCCGATAAAAATAAAAATACAGAACATTTAACTTCAGTTTCAAATCAATCGCGTTTCATATGCATAAGAAGTGCGTATGATTTTAGTTCATCGTATTCATCTTCCGAAAAATATTTGTATACTTGGGTTAGTTTAATTTCTTCAAGCACAATTTATAGCATATAATTTTGCATATCTATCACTTCCAAATGAAGGTCTAAAGAAAGCTTCTCAATTGAACAAACAGATTTTGAAATACTGAAATGTCTTTTGTATTTGCATTGAGATATGATAAACGTGGTTCTAACAGTAATATTTCTTGTACAAGTCATTGTTTCATGTAAAAAAAATATTAACCCTTGAACCACATTAAAAACATACTCACGGATTCGACCCGAGAACTGTTGTTGACGATAACTGTTGGTCCAATGTCACGGGGCAGATCTCGAATTCGGAAAACATTTTTAGCAAATAAAATGTTCCAATATGAAAATTGCACGAGGCTGTAACACATACATCGAGCTATCATACTACGTGCTTAAAATGCTGAAAAATGTCATAAATATGCAATTTTTTTTATTAAGGAAAAGGCAATAATCAATTGAATGGATCATTGGGAAAAAGTTATGATTCCAAAAAAAAAAAAAAAAAAAAAAATGTGGTTTATAGACGGTGTTGATATATTGATAATATTCCCTGAATATTAATCTTGCTTCACTCATCAACGGAAAGACTACCATATTATAATATGAAGTCAGTTTTTGCCCCTTTATGGATAGATGGTGCAAATATTGTCAAGTGATTGTGATTATTTATCATTGTCGTACTGAAAGTAACACGAGGTCTATTGGCGACGGACCTCATAAATTTGAGTTTCGGTCCAGTGACGAGGACGACACCTGAGCTGGAACTTCCTTCTCCAAACTTCCACACCACTCTTTCAAGAGAAGTTGAGAGTTCGGTCAGATTTATCGGACCTCAGAACGCTATACGGTAGGTATTTAATGGCATCAGAGCTCAAACTCACGACTCGATAGAAACACTGCCGGCCGCTAGTTCGAGACCCTTCGGCTACTGCGGCCATGCAAATATCGGTCAAACGGTTACCTTAATCGGCTAAATTTTTGGAATCTTCTCATTCTTACATTCCTCCTTTCAATTTAATATTACAATACTGGGAGCAATGTAACAACATATTTTGTAAAGGAAAAAATAAATTGATTCCAACAGATATAAGTAGTAACACATCAATCAATAACTCCCGAGACTAACCCAGAGATGGCGCTCTCGTAGTGCAACCAGTAAACCAGGTCTTCTGTGAGTTCTAAACTTAAGCTTGGAAACGTCAAACCCTAAGTCGATCGGACCGTGAAACAAATAGAGGCCATCGAGGTTGGGGTGAAGTCATGTTCTCTCAGGTCTATTTTAAAAAAATGGAAAAAAAAACCGAGCTCAGGTTCTGATAAAACATTGTTTAACGGTAAAACAAAAAAGTGAAAAACACGATCGAAAAACAACTGACTCAAAAGCAACCGTCTATGTATTCGCAGAAATTAAACCGCACGATCATCACAAACGACTTTGAACCACCGGCAGATCCAGAAATGTCAATACAACCTGAAAAACGAAAAAAAGTGAATGACGCAACCATAACGAAAGATCCGCATGCAGTCCGCGGAGGATTTGCCGAGACGACACAGATTAATCATATGGAAGCTTTCGTGACCACTATCCGCCACATTAGGAAAAATTGGAGGTTAATGAAAGAGAAATTTTCCAAGTAGTGCCGCGATCAGGTGCTTGATGGAAACAAAACAACGATCCAGAAAGTCAGTTTATCACACTGCAACCAAAAAAGATTTTAATTGAAAAGATTCATGGTGCCGTTGATAGAACAACCTGCGCTGCGATCAAAGTGCCGATTTGAATCAAAAAAATCTCAGTAAAAGTAACCTTATCTCCAACGTCACCGGGAGTTACCAATCGACGTTATAAAACAGAAAACCAGACATCTCCGCAACAAGAACAGCGGAAACTGAAAGCATTAATGTTGGAGACAAACTGAAAATATGCCAAGCTAGGACAATGATTTGCCCGCAATGCCCCTTTCAAATGGAACATTTGCCACAGAAAATTGTTCCACTGTTGAAACTTTAACACATACATCCGTTTATGACGCAGTAGCCTCACAAATTTAAGAACATTTCAAAACGGGCCTTTTCACCTGAAATCGTCGCAAATCTCAAGACCACCTAGCATCATGCATCGGAGACCTAAAACATGGAAACACATTTTAATCCAGAAAAAAAAGAGATCCATTTAGATAGAAATAAGCACATTATAAAACACGCGGCTCTCTTAAAAAAAGATGGAAGGAAGGCTGTAGGGAGCAATGTCCTGAACGAAATAGTGTCCAACTGTTTTAACCTTTAACACTTGCGCCGAATGATCAACCATAAACGTGAATAAAAACTTTCACGAAGAGTTATCTGATTTAAGTAACGTTATTGATCAAGACACCAAAAGTATCAAAAGATCAACCCGCAGAAACCAAGCAATGAAAACTTCGAAAAATGGATAGAAATCGACTTCATTTTGAAATCATCAATGCGTAATTCATAGCTTCCTCAATTTTATTTGGTCATTCACTTTTACAAACAATGATTGTTGATAGCACCTCCTTATTTAAATATACTCACGCTCCCTATAATAGGCATTAACACTGATTATCCTCAACGTTTTAAAAAAAAATAACGCTCTGAGATGTAGCAAAGCTTACATACTAAATAGGCACCACAAACATTAGTCAAAACCTGGTATTTCAGCCTTTAACCTTAAAAATCACCTTAAAAAGACATCATGGATGTACAAGAACCATTAACACCATAAAATCAAAAAACACGTACCTGAGCTCAGGATTAAAAAATCGTGGAACCAGAACTGAAAAAGTTTCCATCAAGAACATCACAAACGTGAATAATCTCAAATCAGTTCACCGATCTAACGCCCCAGCCAAAAAAAAAAAAAAAACCCGCAGTCGACACCTGAAATCAGCCAAGGGTTTCAATAGCCAGAAAACATGAGCTAAACTCATCGCAAACGTCCAAATATTTGACTTCGAAAGAAGTGAGTAATGCAGAACGATTCTCAAAATTTCAAAGTCGAAGCTTGATGAAGCAGCCAAATTAACGATCGAAAATTTGACAATACACACACACACACCAAGTGAAATCTAGAAAAACGTTTTAAAAAACAAGGACAGTATCACTAGTTCATGCCTAGTCGCAAAAAGGAATTGGGAACAAACCGTAATGAACACACCACTTTAATATCATGGACTCAATTAGGCTTCAAAGATACTGAAACCATACGCTGAATCATGCGTCCAACATCTTAAACAATCAAGTAGTTCAAGGCCTTACTCACGAGGTAATGGTAAAAGTTTCAATGGCGTACACTCAGATATGGCCACATCAAACAGTGCAACCTGAAATGGAAAAAAGATACAAAATGCATGATCAAAAGAGTCGAAAATAGAAGGATCACTAAGGTATTCTGAGAACTGGCCTACCAAAGACAATAACAAACCCACGAGAGGAAGACCACTTTGCACCGGATAAGTAAAAGCCCGTACTTCATGAAGAAGTTCCTTAGAGGGCGAGTAATGGGGCCACCTCAACATTTCCCAGTTAAAGCACAGAAATCATTGAAGTAATTCAATAGTGCGGATATCCTGCGCATTTTAAAATTTTCGACTTCACATCATTGCGGACGATCCACTTGCTACTGGTTCAAACACTGTCTCAATTCCACTAAAAATCTTGATTCAGTACTTCAGTTTAGTGCCAGGGCGTTTCATTTTTCGAATAAACCCATTTCTTTGACCACCTAGGAGTCATTAATGGCGCTGTGGAACTTGGCTGTGTTGCACCTGTCTTTTCAACTCTCATTCTCCCTCTCTCGAGTTTTAAAGATTTAAGTATCTTCCCTGTAAATTTAGGCTGGAGAAACGACATTTAATACTCTCTTATTTAATTTAATAGAGTTTAAACTCCTTTAAACCTCTCTACTCCCAGCTGATCAGGTAGCCTCCCAAGTCATGCTTTGCCTCTTTGAACTGAAGTTCCACCCCTGATGATCTCTCCGCCCATTATATATGTTTTTAGCGACTACAAAGAGATCCAATGGTAATGTGAGCCTCAAATAACCCCATAAATTCAAGCCTGTTTCGGCAGTTCCCACCCAAGTCTGAACTGGTTGCCGTCTCTGATCCCACCTTTACACCTAATCAAGAAAACCAATCATGAGAGGGCAACCCATCTTTGAATTAGGCAACTGCACCTTTAAATGCCAAACACTCGAGGTGAGCATTCCAGGTATCCCTTATCAGCCCAATTAGTAGGCGGTAACCGGCACCTCTAATGCCAAATAGGAACAATGAAAACCATCCAGCAAGTAACAAATTATTCCAAACCGAAAAGTGATTATATTTGATTTTAATCTGTGCATCAGCTGATTAATGCATCTTTAAACTAAAATGTGACGTACGCTGTGCAAACCAATCTATTCTTTAGACGTTAGCTCGAACTGAAGAAAGGGAAACGATAACCCAAAAAACATTGAAAGTGAATCAGGCCATTGATACCTTTTCATGCGAACATATATAAATCTCAAGAAAACCAACAGAAAACATAAACGTTATCGCAACACAGATCAACGAAACAACATCCCTCAGAAATATAATGAAAAAACCCCCATTGATTTCAACCCTTTGCTTCCTTTTCCAAAAAATTTTATCCAAAAATAACTTTACAAAATTTACACTTATTGCATACAAGGATTATTTTGAATTTAAAACACCAAAAAAACGTGTCTCAATTTTCGATTGATTCCTAGCTAATTCCTGCAAGCAGGTTTCATCGAATTTCCTGAGCAGGTGTTTAAAAAAAGTCCCATAGAACATGTTTAACCAGAACCCACCAACCTATATACATCAGCAAGTTTCAACTCAACAAACAAGAAAATAAAAACGAGTCTGAGATCAATGAAGAGAGAAAAAAAAAGAAAAAAGAACATTGCCTGCCAGTCATCAATGGCAAGAACGAAAAAAAGAATAAATGAATCTAACAAAGATTTTATGACCTTGATTTCACGGACAAATTAAAAAACCTAACCAAAGTTTCTTTCTCTCTCTTGATCACCTGAATCACAGCGCATCACTATGAAAACTCAGCTTCCATTCAAAATTGAAAGTAGTTGGGTCTTCGTTTTTAATCAAGAGCGTAATAAACGAAATATCAACCCTGAGCTGTGACATTGTTAATCTGAATGACACTGTACGAGATCTCTTTAGTAATACATGCTCTTTATAATACAGGAAATAGTGAATCTTGAATCCTCTCAAAACTATAGAGTGTACTGTCCAGGTCATGACAAGAAAAAAAAAACAGAAACTTTAAACAGAGGATCCCATGCTGATCTAGAAGAACCTCAGAACTGTTAAATAAAAGCAATAGAAAACCACTCTGTAAGCATCAGATCTAACGATCGAAAAAAAAAAATCTTTAAATCTTTGAATCAGATTAACCGACGTTTTGCTACAATGCTCAAAAATCATAAACTTAAAAAATAATACGTACGTTTGAAACAAACAAAATATGTATGTGTGCAACGAAAACGAAAGTGGGCCATCTTTGATTCTCATATCACATCGTACACCCCAGAGTTTTGAGCACTCTCATCTACGAGTCTGACCCATCTGGATGTACAATAAAGTGCATCTAAAAAAATATTGGAATCATTATCCGAATTCTAAAAACAACATCTGGAAAACATATTCTTTAAAAGACCTGGAAAACCTGAATTAACTAAAACAAGAACAAAAAAAATACTTTGGGCAACTTAGGAAAGCACCAACAGCTTGAATTCAATATTTTGCTCTCGTGCACTCATTGCATCCAAATGAACAAACAAAACAGTAAAAGACAGAGTAGGTGCAGAATCAAAGCCCACGTTCCATTAGATTAACATTGGCGTCCACGAAACAAAATGGAGGGTAAGACGGAGGCCCTAACCATGAACTGCCCAAGCACCACTTGGCTTAATTTTACCGTAATCGAGGCACAACTGGGGCTATCTGCCCTCCTCTATCGTCGCTCATTTCAGTCCAAAAGTACTCAAAAACAATTGCACCAAAAATATAGTTAAAAACATGCGACTTGTATGGACTCATGTGTAGTGGTTCCAGAGGTAGCTCACTCTCAACCCACTCCAAGACATTTCTCCTCAAAATAAACGTGGCCAATTCATTATAAGAACCCAAGATTCTCCTGCACTGGCGTCGTGAGTTGGTTCTCTCTTCTCCATTTCCTAAAACCAGCCTTCGGTCGCCGAGAGCGCCCCTCTAGACAGGGGCAACCAGACTACACATTAAATAACATCTCACAACAGGCACTGAGCAAATGAAATTAGATATCAGCGTCATAGTTCAGACTTGGAGCAATTTCAGTATGGTTAGTCATAACCAAATAGATTAAAAAAAAGAAGAGAATTAGCACTAAACCCACACATGAAGTTAAAACACCTATACCGTAAAAATACACACCTATAAAAAAAAAAAACTCGTTGAGAAACGACAGCACTGATAAACCAGCAACATAGTTATTTTACTGTACTTTTTCTCTTTCTCGTCGAGTGCCCCCTAGAAACACATAACCAGATACCACAATCATATTTCCAAAAACAAACACACAATTATAAGCAATGAAAGGTCAGACCCATCAGTTGGTTGATCTAAATCTATTTTACTATTTTAGTTTCACATACATTAAATAATTACACCTCAATATACATGACAGGAATCACAATGGCAAAAAAAAAAAAAAAACTAAAGACCCACGCTACCGTCACTGACCTGGGGTGCATTTATCCTTAAATCTCCATATCCCTGTAGGTTAAACATCTCATACATAAGAGGCAGTTTTTCCCACAGTAAACCTAGTAGGTAGTTCACTGCTCTGAGTGAACCCAAGTGCACTCCATGCTCACCTGAGATCCAGCATGTGAAGATCTCCCAAGACAACGAGTAGAAGTTAATAATATTCCATTTCTTCATCTGGTAAATTAAACGGTTGAATGCAGTTTGTATCCAACCAATCTCTAAGCATGACAAGGCAGAAATCATTTGCAAGTAGTATACTTACAACAAATCGCTGTCTGCTTCCTTGGATTTAACGTTCAGCCTTTTTCAAAACGCCGTTTTTTGAAGTTTGCTTTTAAACCGCTGCTTGGCTAACCGTAGAATTTCACTAAATAATTAGTATTAGAATTAAACCTCCAGAGCCATCATCCACTGGCTGCAAGTTTGGTGCATTTGAATCCTGAGTGGATGAACAGCCTTTAAGATCGAAAACCTGAACAAGATATATAGTTACAGAGAGTATGAGCTTGGAATAGTAGAATCACAAATCATTTGAGCATGTGTGCAAAAACTCAACCAATTGGGATTCTGTTAAGCATCTCCAAACTGACCGTCGAAACATCCATGTAGCACAGCAAGTGTAAAGGAGCAATGCATTCTTGAACATGTCAGCATCTAGGGGTGTTATGCCATGTGTTCAAAATTTCACCATCGAACATATAAAAGCTAAAACGCAGCAAAATAAATTTTAACGAAAGTGAGATATACTCCAAACTGAACATAACGTAAGCAAATGATCAAAAAAACGAAAGGCACTTGGGTTGGGAGCCCATCAGATAACAAATCAAAATATTCAGACTGAGATTGTTTAATATTGTCGCACTCCGAGAAGCAACCTCGAACATGTGGACGTGATCCACTGAGGACGTTTCTGAGCTGGGTGAATCTCTCTCTCTCCAAACTTCCCCACCACCCAACGAGAGAGGACATCGAATCTTCGAATTCATATTTAACGTGTATCAGTCCCTTCTAATAATGGCGAGGCCCAGAAGACCAGACTCGAGTGCAAAAACTGAAAAAACAACGCGACCGTGAGTTCAGACTGCGACCACTTGGCTGTACAGCGGCCTGTAGAACAAAGAATGAAAAGCAATTAAGTGTGAGCAAATTTCAACCAAACGGAGAATTGTTAAGGGCACTCCCTGATCTCCTGCTATCTCGAAACTCTGATTGAGGCCAATAGTATCAATGCAGTTATAAATTCAAAAATCACCGATCTGCGGTATAACGTGGCTCTTTAAAAATTGAGTGAATTCTTGAAATGGAAGGAGTACATCCAGAGTGAACACAGACGTTAAACGAAAGCTTAAAAAATTACATTACACATACATTATACAGATTACAAACCAAGATTTTAGTAGAACTCAATGTGGAAAAGCAGATAAAATCCCATAAAAAATGTAAACATGGTCCAAACATACAACGGTTATGTAAAACAAAAACATAGGCGCCAATATTCAACAACACGATCCAGCGGTGAAATGATGGGCAGCAAAAGCCACAGCGCAAGGGCAAAACAAGCGAGAGATTGTCATCGAACCCGAAAGCCGGGTGGAGAACCGCGCCCGGTAAACTGGAAATCATGACACGCCGAGGTGATAACCATAGATCTAGTTGGGGAGGCGGTAAACCTTAATTCCGCACTGGCATAAACAAATTAACTTGGAAAGGACCGATACCAAACGATTAAACAAATTAAGCGATTCAACCCATGCCAACCACAAGCGTTTTCGCGGCGCTCTACGTCGTTCCCGCGTTTCGCGGCAAACGTTTACGCGT